>CABFWB010005040.1:4809-25961 GCA_902151455.1 Timema bartmani
AATACAGTAGGGGCCCCCATATCCACGGATAATACGTTTCTAGATCTACCGCAGTTACGTGAAACCACGGATAGTACTTAACTATTATGTAACGTGATAATTCATGCAACACACTTAATACGGCGAAGTTTAATTGATAAATTATTTACAGTAAAACATTACCGATATTAAATAAAATAATAATAATGTGTATTGTACACTACAGTGTATTCTATATTCTTCTTGTTGCGACGATCATTGATGATGATAATGATGATAATGACGAAGGTGATATGACAGCACAATGCCCATAATAGGCGCGTTTGTGCTGCTGATAGTACGGCCGATTCTCGCTTGGCGCGTAGTTTGAAACTTATAAACAATATTTTCTTTGATTTAAAATAAATAAAATTAGGCAGTGGTAAACCGTGGGTAGCTGAAACTGCGGATACTGAATCAGCGGATATGGGGGGCCTACTGTACTTCGAATTGTAAAAATAGCAAAAATTTAACCACAAATTAGACTTTTGGAGCTAACGTAAATTATCTCTAATTTCAATGAAGTTTCCAGAATTGTAAGTATAATGTTACTTGTGTAATTTATATGTTTGCTAAAAAATAATTAATCAGTTCATTTTTATGTTATATTTGGACACTAGGTGTTATAAATTTCACGAATGGCCCCAGCCAATTACCTCAAGAACTTACGCGGCCCTCAGCCGGGAAACGGTTGGACATTACCGACTTGGACCATTAATTTTGACCATCTAAGAGGGTAGATTTAATTCAATTGGTGAGTTAAGCCCTTTTTTCCCTTCTGATTTCCTACCATTCTCCGTGTTTATTTTTTTTGTCGTAAAACAAGCGTCCTTTCCCCGTGGTTGTGTTAACATGTTGTGTTATAGTATTTCCGTCCTGAATCTTTTTTTAAACGGTGAAAGAACCATGTTGTAGTAAGAGGTAATATAACATCCATAATTATACAAATATTACATTCATTTATAGAAAATGTTACAAGGTGTTATAATGTTTGTTGGATTGTAAAGAGGGTTTTAGTGGAAAGAGAGGAAAGGAGAAGAAAGTTTTAAAAATAAGAAAGTGTATAAAATATATATATAAATTTTATGCGAGTGAGGAAGCAAGTAAGATAAATTGGAGGAATTGAGAGCTGATGGAAGGGATGGGAGAGAAGTTGTTCTTTTAAATCATAATGTTGTTATATTCGATCCTTCATGTATTTTATTTATTTACTTCAGAGAGAAGAATGTAGCTTTTATAAAATTCAATACTGTTTGCTTTAATGGAAACCATCCAAATACCTTTTTCCCTTAACTTTTCACCAGTATTTCTTTTGTCTGACGACTTTTACAGGATTTACTGTCATCGTATTCGAGACAATTAATTTCTTTCGGGGTTTTTCTCGACCAGGTTGGAAAAATCTCAAACTGATGGACTGATAACTTAATTATTATCATCGTTGCTATTATTATTATTATTATTATTATTATTATTGGATTAAAGTAGTTTATTCTAATTATCTATGAATAGTATTAGTATGACTTCTCAGCTCAGTCTGCAGTGGGCTTGCCTACTGTAATAAGGGTCTCTGGTTTATTCCCGGAATGGCCGAATAATGTATCATTTGTGAAATCGGGGTTTCCCCTTGGACAGTGATGGCTTATGGTTAGAAGGACTGGATGCTGGGTCTCTTATATAATTAAACTATTTTTAAGCCCTTTTGTTCTGATATAACCAGTTGGCTCTAGACAGGCTTCTTGGTTTAGTGGTTGGTGCGCCTGGATACTGTTCTAGAGGTCCTGCATTCGATGCCCAGTGGTACCATTGATATTTTTCCCGAAAGGGAACTGTTCATATGGTAGCAATGGTCTAGTTACTTAGGTTTTTTTCTGGGTTTAATATTTCTATTGGCTCCATAATTTTATAATCACTATCATCACGTCATCTCATTGCGGGTATGACGTGTAAACAACTTCTGAGGTATATCAAACGTTCTGTTCCCATAAGACGACCGAACTAGACATTGAATAACTCAAGCTCAAATATGCCACACGCAACAACAATAAATCTACCCAAAAAAGGGGAGGTTAAATATCCCTGATAAAATCTAAAATCAATAACATTTTGAAATATTTCTATTCAACTTCATTCAATGTATTATAGTTTAAAATTTAATCAAAGCTAACGATGATTTAATAGTAAGAAGGTATAACTTAGGAGAGTAGCTTTTAGTGGCGGTTCACAAACCTTTGGCCTGCGGGATATTTTCACTCCTAAAACTATTGTAGAGCTCCAAAATTATTTTGTTTATATGGTCTATTATCTATCAGTGTTTAACGTATTATAATTTAAGACTTTAAAAAATATTTCAAATACATATTTATTATTTTCATTAACTTGAATTGTGTGATTCTCCACATCTCAAAGTTGAAATATATTATTTTCGTTTTCATTTGATAGAATTATCAAAAAAATCGTATTAACTGTTATTAAAGTCTGTATATTCATATCTCCAATATCCCTGATATTCATTGGTTTTTTAAGGCAGTAAAAACGTGTTTAGTTTCATCAATTAAATAAAGTAGTCGTAATGATGAAATTGCATTAAAATACCAAACGATTGCAGGGGTAGTAGTTGAAATGACTTCAATACTTTGTATTTCTAGTAAATTTCGATTAGTTTGTTTATTATTTAGTATTCTTATTAAATAAAGTAATATATAATACTACCAAGCTAAAATTAATATTGCATGATCATAGAGTAAATTTTGTTCTATAATGAAGGGAGGTTGGGAAAACCTAAGGTAGCTCATGTTTGTATTGATTGTTCTAACAAAAGATGAATACTCTTCATACAGGGAGCTTAAAGCCATTAAATTTAGTTCTTCCATGTTAGGATTTAGTGTGATAATAAAGGTAGTTCGCTAAATTAATAAATAAATAAAGCCATTACTCGCTAAACAAAATAGTAGAAAAGTACTTTTCCAAAACAATTGTTTTAGTCACAAGATTAATATTGTTTAATTTACCTCTTTAATATTTGAATTAAGAGACTATAGAAGGATTCGCATGTATGCAATATCTTATTTTGGTTGAGGTGTACAAAGAAAATCCAATCTTACAAATTTATTATTACTATCCCCGAGTCTTATTGCCTGTTCAGACTACACACATATCCACTAACAACGCTAATAAGTTAGGAATGAGGACGGGTCAAATCGATATAAAGTGTATCCGCATTATCTTGGGAGAGTGGAAACCCATTTAGGGAAAACTACCCTAGGTACACCCGACCGGGATCCGAACCCCAATATCCCGCTCATCGGCAGTCTAGTCCAACACGAGAGTGACGCTTTAGACCATGTGGCCACAGAAGTGGGCTCAACTTCACAAAGATTCTAAAGTCTCAGGAAGCCCCTGAAGAGGCCTCAAGAATCCACAGGGCTCCGAGGTACACACATTGGAAAACGCTGGTCTAGAGGAACCTACATTGGTGCTCACGTGGGCTAAGAGGTCGATTCATATGTTTTGGTTTTCCGACGATCAGTTGTTGAGGTTCTAATACCGGCCGTGTGTTTTCTTAAATTGTTCACCACTCTCACTCCAAGAAAATGTTCAAGCGCTTCCTCTAAATTGTATCCTTCCTCATATATACCTCCTTAGCGTAACTATTATTATAGCCCCAACGGGTAACAGGTTGCGTCTAATAAAATAGTATTACAAGAAATGGCTTCTAATTAGCGTAAAGACATCTAATAATATATGAACAAACTCCTTATAATTGCCTCTGATTATAGCGTAAATAAATTCCTTCCATCTCACGACACACATTAAACTTTGCTTTAACGCTTACAGTGCGTCAATTTATGGCTATATACTATTCACGATAAGATTAACCTTTTTCTTGATTTCTGAACAGAACTAAATAAAATAAAATGAACATTACCTCACGATTAGAAGCAAGGCCATAGCCGTGGGGTAGGGGGGTTTCAATCCCCTCCCCCCGAAGTTTTATGAACAAATTATACATGGCTTTATTTGTGGTTCAAACAATATCAAAATTAAGATACAAGTACAAATTAGGAGGATGTGTTACCATAATAAAGCACTTCAGATAGCTTCTGAAGGTGTTAAGTATTTATAATTTTTCCTAGCCTTCATCAGTTATGGTGTTATGTTGCAAAAAAAACACTTCAAATAGCTTCTAGAGGTGTTTAATATTCAGAGTTTTTACTATCCTTCTGACGTTATGGTGTTATGTTGCAAAAAAACAGTTCAAATAGCTTCTAGAGGTGTTTAATATTCAGAGTTCTTCCTAGCCTTCTGACGTTATGGTGTTATGTTGCAAAAAAACACTTCAAATAGCTTCTAGAGGTGTTTAATATTCAGAGCTTTTCCTAGCCTTCTGACGTTATGGTGTTATTTTGCAAAAAAAAACCACTTCAAATAGCTTCTAGAAGTGTTTAATATTCAGAGTTTTTCCTAGCCTTCTGACGTTATGGTGTTATGTTGCAAAAAAAACACACTTCAAATAGCTTCTAGAGGTGTTTAATAGATAGAATTTTTCCTAGCCTCTGGCAGTTAGAATGTTATGTTGTCATAAAAAAAAACACTTCAGATAGTTTATAGAACTGTTCATCATTTATAATTTTTTCTAGCTTCCGGCAACTGAGGGATGTGCCCACCAAACCCCCCCTGAAATTATTGGCTAGCTACGGCCTTGATTAGAAGTCATCTTTGGCTAAGAGATATCACATTTTATATTCTTTAGAAAGTGTTACTAATGTCAGTATTTGAATGTAACGTTTGATTCTAAAATGTTCAACTAACTGTAAATAGATTATAGAATTTTTCTGTTTACATAATAGAAGAGTATCAAATAGTAATATTTTATTTGTGTTGGATATGTATGTATATATATATATATATATTTGATATACATAAATAATCCCGTTTTAATATGTTCAATTTAACATTGTGAATTATTGTAATAAATTATTCATTTCAAGTTTCATGGAGATGTATTTATCCCCATGTTTACTGTTGTTATATTGTAGAGATCAAAAACCTTTGTTTTGATAGAATAGTAGAGGGATTGTTATTTTTGTGCTGTGTATATAATTTACTGGTGCTTTTTTGTGCGTTTTCTTGCGTAGGTTTAGTAACCCGATATGGTGGATTGGTTTTTCGTTAAAGTACAATTTAAATATTTGAATATTTGTAAGGGAATTAGTGAACGAACAAATATACCGTACTGAGGATGGAACGAATTAAATAATTGTTTTATTATTATTACTATGCGGAGAAATTGAATAATAATTTACAACTTAGAGAAATTTATTGTTACTTACCTACTGTTACTATTGTTACTTACATAGTGATGACCCGCATTGGTGATGTCATGTTCTAACCCGTCAATCTCGCAATAGACTGGACTGCAGATAACGGAGATATCGGGGTTCTTATTCCGGTTGGGTTAATGAGAGTGTTTTTTTTCCTAAATCGTTTCCCACGCTACCTACAAGCAAATGGGGTGCATTATCTCCAAGCTCCACCTTCCTGCCCCTAATCGATTAGCGTAGTTATTGTATGCGTAGAACCTAAACGGGTTCTATGACGCGCCAAAAAATGGCAACAACAAATACTAACAGGTTGTTGTTTAAGGGTGACCTAGCGGTCTAGGGGTAAGGTGTCGGACTTCTGTGGTGAGGGTACGGGGTTCAATCCTCGGTCCCGGCATAGATTTATCTGATTGTCAAACTCTTCCTTCACCTCTGACAAGACGTGTATTAATCACAACATGTGAATGTGAGGAATACCAGGCCTCCACCGTGGTTCGGATACCCACGTTAAACTGTAGGTCCTCCATTTCATCTCACAATCACACTACCATTACATATTAGCGTAAGTGCGTATAACCCGAATGGGTAGTAAGACGCGGTGCTAATACTGTTGTTTAAGGTGGCGAGAATTAAGCTAGTCTAACTATTTTTATAGTTAAAAAAAATATATTTTGACTAAAATAAAACATTTATGTGGTCTGACAATGGTTGATACCTTCTCGTTGACTGAGGTTGGTACGGATGCAACATTGTTAAGGCGGGTCTTGTTGTTACATCGCGACTTACTAACTCTTCCAGGCGATCCGCATTTATCTCCCACCGACGTGAGAGGGCCGAGAAATGTAGAATTTAAGATAAATGTGCATCCGAATCATCGTGGAGCGATGATGGAAAAAGCACAATGATGATTCACCAACCCAACCGAGATCAAAACCTATCTCTCTTGTCACAGTAAATCTGGTCTGTCGCCAGCTTTGGGGTCACAGACCATGTGACCACCATTTACTGGTTTATACATACATATATAGTATAGTCCGTATATGTATACATTATGTATACATATATGATAGTCTACATATGGATATATTGTATGTTTCATATTATATATATATGTGTGTATATGTATATATACATTATTATATGCATACATATATATAAACATATACATATCAATGTGTGTATCGATGTATTTATAAATATATACATATATGTATATGTGTAAATATATAATATAGATTTTGAGCCGCGTCTTACTACCCGTAAGTTTATAATAGCACGTATTTATTACTTCAATGTATTAGGCATGAGAAAGGTTGAATTTATAAGAAATGTACCCGCACTTGAGTGTAATGAGAGTGGAAATTCCATTTAAGAAAAAAAAAAAACCTCAGCACACCCTACAGGGAGTCAAACCCCTATATTCCCATCGTCGACAAATATAGTATATTGCTAGAGTGATGCCTTAGACCATGCCACCACCGAAGCGGGTGCTTGTAAATAATGTATCGTAAAAGCACGTATCGCCATTACCAGGCTTGTGAGCGTGAGAGGAGTCGAGAGGAGGGTGCCCGCACCCTATTAGGTAGACGTCAAAGAGGAGACGACGTGTGACTGTCGGACAAGGTCACACACCGTGTACATCCAGATGAGAGACGATTTATTTTATTTCAAGGGCGACCTTCAGGGCAAAGTCACAGCTATAATCGCATCTTGTTTAGTTTTTTGTTGTTGTTGTTTTTTTAGTGTTGCATCGTTGTTTGACTTCCCATCGAGGTTAGCCGCATATTTACACTAATTTATTAGGGATGAGAAAGATAAAATTTTAATCAAATGCACCCGCATTTGCGTGCAGGAAGATTCGATAATCATTTAGAAGAAATTACCTCCAGATCATCTACTCTGGATTCGAACCCTAACCTCAAACGGCAATCCCGTCTATTAAGATATTTACGTAATAGACAGCGAGACCACCAATTGTGAGCAGACTGTATCGGTGGGCACGCGGAATAAATTTTGACCACATCTAGTGGTTGGTTGGAGGTCATCGGGGTTCGAATCCCGACTAGGTTTACTGATGTAGTTTTTTTCTTCTTAAATAGTTTCCTACTCTCCCTTTAAGTGAACGTGGGCGCATTTCCTCTAAACTCTGCCTTCCTCGTTCTTACCCTATTTGTGTAGTTAAATGTGTATAGCTAGGATGGGTAGTAAGACGTAGAGCAAAGGAAAAAAACACTTAATCTTATTGCTATTTTCACAAGTGGGTTGCACACAATAGATTGGAGGGTTGATACAGGGAGGGTTCGAATATCGACCAGGATGGCTTAGCGTACATTTTTTTATTATTGTAGGTTTTCTATCCTCTCTCCAGACTCTCCACTTCCTCTAAACTATATTCATCATAACTATCCCGTAAGTTAAGTTGGTAATAGCAATGGAGTTAAACGGAATAATTAATGAAGCACGTTGTGATATAGATAGAGCGCTTGAATTCCAGCGTGCTTCTTTTGGGGGACATAAATTATGTCCCAATTTATTAGATCCCCATAAAAAAATAACTATATAATATATAAATCAAAGCAACAAGTCTTCTGGGTCTTAACTCATCACAATGAAAGAGGATTGTCTAAAAATTCATCAATGAAACATATTACTATATATATATTTTTAGCACCTCGTCTTACTACTCGTTTTAGGGGTAAAGAAGGCTTAGTTAATAGGAAGTGTGCCCGCGTTTGCGTAGAGGGAAAGGGGAAAACAGTTAAGGAAAAACCATCCTCAGTACTTATGACCAAGATTCTAACCTCAATTCCCCGTCATCGGCAATATAGTAGAAAAATATTTTTTATTAAAGGGTTATTTTGATAGAATAAATAAATTAAATTAAATTTACCTTCATTATATTTAATAGATATAAACTACCTCACATAATATAAAAGATTCAGGTGCTTCGTACACTAAAATATAAAAATAAGCTAAATTTAAGATAATAGATTCATACCCTTTATATTTAATTAAATAATATTCCTTTTTCTAATGAAAATAAACTTTATAAAAATTATCCTCTTAATCATACAAATAAAGTTCAACCCCAAAATGTTTTTATTTATTAGGGTTTAATAGTAGGATGCCAGACACCGTAGCTCAGTTGGTAGCGTGTTCGTCTACTGAGCTAAGGGTCCCGGGTTTTATTCCCGGCATGGCCGAAACATTTATCATCGGTGAAGTGTGTTAGCCCTTTCACAGTGCTGAATTAACGGCCGTTATTAAGTGTTCTAGATTTAAGATAATCTATAAGTAGTTTGTTGATATAATCAGATGGTTTATAAATGCACTTTAAATACATTTAAATGAAAAAAAATAGTAAGTCTTTACATCATGTCATAAGCTTACAATTTTGAAACCCCCACAAAAAAAAAATATCTCCTTAGGTAGTTACGCAACTACTAAATATAACGAGTATGGAAAAAGAAATTGATAACATAAAATATGCACCTGCATCATCTTAGATAGCGAAAAAGAAACCAGAGAAGATTGTGTGCGGTACATGTTTTTCATTGCACCCTACAGATATTGAACCCTGACCTCTACGTTAGCGGTGACTAATTGATTTGATTAAAATTCCTTAAACCATTCGTTCACTGGTATATGTTATTTTTTATTATAAATATTGTTTTAAAGTCCAATTTTTATAAAGAGAGCCTTCCAGAGAATACATACTTTTTCTACCTGTATTGATAACCTTTTACTATTTTTAGTTATATTATTTATAGGTATGGCCGTATGGGTATTATTTATCAAAATTAACAAATTCAAATCACATAACTTGAAGTGTGAACACGCGAAAGTAGATCTAGTAGCTTTTCTAGCTGTCAGCTAAGGCCATTTCTATGAAAATTTGACTGTATCAAGGTGGAGATGAAGGGAACGTAAGAAAAGGGTGTTTTTTTGTTATAATAAACAAAATATTGCTCCAGTAGAAACACAGAGTTTAATTTTTTCAAATGATTTTATCAACAGTTGTTGAATATCTGCCATTAGTATTGCGGCATTTGAGGACAAACTTTTTAAATGAAGAGAAAAAGTTGTCATTGAATTCTAGGGTATCCTTTATAGATATTCAAGAATTTTTGCGACCACCATGGGAAGAAAATTAAACTCTATGTTTCTACTGAAGAATTATTTGGATTATTTTTGGCCAAAGAAGAGTTTTAATATAAAAACTGCCCTTAACTCATTTTCCCTACGCTACCACCTTAAGATATTTTGGCAGCTTTTATAAGAAATAATTATTCTGGCCAAAATGAATCAAATATTGCTTTGCTAGATAGATTTAATTTTATTAATATCAACAGTTATCGAGTATTTATCATAAGCATAGTGAAATGTTTACAAAAACCTTTTAGTTTAAGATGTTAAATATAAAAGTCCTTTTTAGATTTTACGATAAACATGACAGATAAATCAAGATCTGTTGATATTATTATGAGTAAAAAAAAATTCAACTAAACGCATCTACTGAAACAATATTTGATTTATCTGGTCCACAAAAATGTTATTAATTTTAAAAAGTTGCAAAAATATGAAACTTAACTAATGTTCCCTACATAATCCAGCCTTAAGAGCACAACTTTTTTTTTTCTTTTCCAAAAAATTGATCCCACGAACTAAGAATAATTATTTTTTTATTACTCGCTAGAATCAATTTTACTTATTTTAAGTCAACAGAACATTAGTAATGCATTTTGTTTACTTGTCCGGAAGCAAATCCGGTCCCGGAATTCACTTAATTATATTTTAATAGATATAATCAAACTGTTGTAACCGTTGTCTCACTAATTGCATTGACTATTGAGCTACGCATCAATCATTTATGTTGATTGCTGATACAATATACGCCTCAACTCTCAAAAACAAGAACCCCAACTATCAGAATCCAACTATCAGAATAGCTTAGAGGTTGAGCAATTATAGCTTGTGGTTTGAAATCAATTATCGTCCGCAACGGTTGAAACGCAGACCTAGGACGTTAATATTATCTGGCCTGGTTTCCCCGGTGATGGGTAGGTTGGTGTTTATATCCTGGCTGGATGTACTGGGGCGTTGTTTTAGTTCAATAGTTTCTTACTCAATTAAAGTACACTTCCTTAATGTTCTACCTCTTTTATCGCAACGTCATTAGAATAAATAAGCGTATAACCAGGACGGGTAGTAGGACATGATGCACATCCATAGTTAAATACACCTAACTCAGGCGGTAGATATTTATTAAAATGTAACATTTAAAGTTGGCATGGAAGCAAACGCGAGTAAAGGTCAGCTTATTTTGTTTTTTGCATAATTTAGGGGGGAAAAAAAATTTTCGCCAAAATAAACCAACTATTATGTCAATGAATATGTTAAAAAAATTGCACATTATAGTGTTTTTTTTAATATTCATAATAAAAATCATTAAGTGTGAACATAGTTATTTTTTCTTCGTCTAATATTTTTCTGTTTAAGTTCCGAGACGGTAATGACAAATAATGGTAAAAATAACTGTTTAAGTTACTATGCTTATAAAGTTGAACTAAACGCATCTACTGAATACTCCATATCATCTTAAATATAATTCTAAATTGCAAAATTATACCTATCACTATTTAAATCAATACATATTACCTTCCGAGGTAAATAAAAACCTTGTGAGACGACACGACAAGAGATCTTCTTTTGAAGGGCACGTCAGTACCGGATGTTTCTCCCCCATGAACTGCAATTGTAACGACCCGGTATTGTGTGTACTTCTCATTACTCTTGAAATAGATTAGATCNTCTGTCGAACTGAATGTTGAAGATATACTGACTAAGTTCCTTTTGTTTCGCCCAAATCGCAATCATCCAGGTACAGACAAAAGACTTATCCGTCAAGTAAACTCTGTAAAGTGTGGAAATTTAGGTTTAAAAGCAAGGTAGATGTCTACCTTAAGATGATTACAGTAGTTTTTACGGTTGTTTTCATTTATATTTTCCAGCCAGTTCATTACTGTGCCGAGATACGAATAAAGGTTAGTTTAATTAATGAAGATATTTCACAGGCTGTGTCGGGATTAATATCTTGGTTAGGTTTAAATGTTCCACTAAATAGCGTGCTAATTAACGTAATGAAACCCTGGTTTGGTTCCTGACTGTGTCAAAAAAATGTTTAAGAGCTCATCCTTTTTATTTTGTTTACAGTCTTATTGCTCTTTCGATGGGTATCTTAATTACGTTGATGAGGTAAGGATAAGAAAGGAATAGTCTAGAAGTAATGTACTGGTATTTGCATGAAAGGAGAGTGGAAAATCATTTTTAGCACCTCGTCTTACTACCCGTCGTTCGGGTTATCTTACACTTATGTACTAATTACGCTAATGGTTTGAGGTATTAGGAAAGTTATATTAATAAGAAATGTACCCGCGTTTGCGTGGAATGAGAGTGGAAAATCATTTAGGGGGAACCCCCCTCAGTACATTCAACCATGATTCGAATCTTGATCTCCCCGTCATTGGGACTCTAGTCCACTGCAAGAGTATCGCGTTAGACCACGTGGCCACCGAAAGGGGTAAACCATTTGTTATGAATTATGATTGTATTATTTCCTACATAGATTACCTCTCCTCTTCTACGAAAATGTGCTTACATTTTCTCTCACTCAGACTTGCCTAAACCCACCTTGGTGGCGTAGTTAGCTAACGCGCCAGTCGTGTTGAGCTATACCACCGAGGACGGGGAGATCGAGGTTCGAATCTCGGTCGGGTGAACTGGGGGTGGTTTTTCCTAAATGGTTTTCCACTCTCCCTCCACGCAAATGCGGGTTCACTTCCTCTAAATTCAACCTTCCCAATTCCTAATCCATTTGTGTAATTAGTACTACCCGAACGGGTAGTAAGACGCGGTGCTAAAATTAAATTAATTAATTAAAAATAAGTATAATCTTGGATGAGTAGTAAAATGAGGTAAAAAAACAAATTATACATCGCTGATGGATATAAATTTGAACAAGTTGCGATTGTTCACTATAGCTCTATGTTTCATGACTTGTCTCGTACTGCAAGCCTACAAATACATATTTGTTTTTAATATTTGATTTGTCGTTGAATCGCCTGCACCATTAGCATTTAACAAAATAAATCAATGGGTTGTTTTTCAATTTATAGAAAAAGATAAATCTGCTGGATAAAAAAAAATACGTGCATATAAATACAACTAAACACCATGTTATTTATTTGTAAACAATAAATTATATTACTTAAATATGCACAAAATATTTTATAATCAAATATGATATACAAATTTGAAAACATTTAACTATACACTTATTATCAACACGTTCCAACATATTTTAAATGAAAGTACAAATTTGATGTAATCACTATTCATAAATAGTAGTAATAATTATGAAAACCTGTACATTAAAATATATTATATTATATAATATTCACAAACTAATAACAAATATGTTCAAGAAGATAAAACACAAAATTAAGTTTCATATCAAATGAATAAGTTTGTATGTAAACTGTTCACAGTAACAGCATATATTACTATGAATACGTTTAGTAAAAGATTTTGAAATTTAAATCTTCAATTGAATACAGTTATATTAACGATATGATATAAAATAAATCAAAGTAGTTAACATTTTATATATATATATTTCCTAGTAATATAGGTAATGTTTTTTCATTATGAATAATTTTACAGACTGAAACTTTCACAGAAATAATAGCAATGCCTATAAAATAACGTTAATAATAAATCAAAGGGTTGTCCACGTTGACCATTAAAAAAATTAATATTTTGTGTTTTCTAAAAGTTACTCTCAAACAGAATCCTATTATATAACTTTATGTGGTTATTATAACATTAATATATTTTACCATTAATATTTCAAATCATTATGAGTATGTGTAGATACATTACCGTACATAATCTGTGATTTAAACTAAGTCAAATTGCTATTTTGTTTAATACCAAGATTAAAACTCGTGTAATTAAGGCAACTTTAAATTGGCAACTGTACGTTTTGTTGAATAACTTAATAAATAATTTTCACTATTTTTATAAAATTTGTTTCTAAAGTTATATTTTTATATATATATATTTGCGCATTAAATGTTCTATCTAGTGTACAATAAGTACAAATTATATTATTCATACGCCTCTATATGAAACATGAATCAAGATGATTTTAAATAAAACTTTCAAGTTAATTTACAAAATATTCCCTACAGTCATATTATCAGAAACTAACAAAAAATTTTAACAAAATATTGCAACATTAGAAAATTTTGGACGGTTATTTTCAATTTAAAAAGCAATTCTATATGAACCTCTAACAGTTGAACACATCACTTATTTCTAATGCACTCTTATTCATTTTAAAGATATTTCCGTAGCTATAGCATTCTAGATTAATTTCACATTGTATGAGTGTATGTAGAGTAGAATTTAATTAGGTTTAATTTAATTTCAAAGGAATGTAATACAATATAGTTATATGATACATGTATTGCTAAATTGAGCAATTATTTGTATATAATAATCATTTTGGTAGTATCAAATTCAAAGCAAAATCATGTATTTTGACAATTTTTAAGGGGAATCCATAAAAAAATCTGGGTTTAATAAAACAATGGTGTGTAACAAATAATACAATTTAAATCATAATCGAGTCAGTTTCCACCTGATAGCATGGAGTTTAATAATTTATTAAAAAATTGGAAATCCTTTAGTAGATACAAACTTAAATCCAAACAAATACTTGAATCAATCACTTTTCTTGGCTTTCGTTGTGACTCAATGTACTTTTTAGGTGGATTTTTTTTTACATATTTTTTATCGATATCGTTCATAGATTAACTAAATCCATCACTTTTGTTTTATTGGTTATCTTACGTCTAGCATAAGCTATCATATTAATATATATTTAAAAATATAATACCGAGTAAAATATATTAGGTTTATTCCTTTAGGTTGTAGTTTTACCCTTCCTTCGTACCACGACACAGTCCAATTTTCATAGAGAGAGCTTTTTTTTGTGGTCAAAATTGACAACATTCGTCTATATCATTAATTTTTTTTAGCACCACGTCTTACTACCTGTACAGGTTATACACCTATGTCCCAATTACACTAATGGGTTAGGGATTAGGAAAGATTTATTCAGAGGAAGTGCACCCGCATTTGCGTGGAGATATAGAGGAAAACCATCTAGGAGCAACCACCCTCAGTGCACCAGACCTGGATCAAACACTGATCTCCCCGTATTCGGCAGTCTAGCACAACATGAGACTAGCGCGTTAGACCACGCAGCCACCAAAGCGGGCTATATTATGACTGTTATTTTATATATATTGATAACATTAATCAAAACTTACCGCTGCAGCTCACATGATTTGATGTATGAATACGTGAGAGTAAATCTAGCTACTTTTCTAGCAATCAGATAAAGTCCTCCCTACGAAAATCGAACTATAATGGCTACTAGCAACCCATCTATGAATGCGTCAAATCATCCATAGGGACACTTTCATAATGAAAACATAAAGCCTTCACCAAACATCGCTTATGGAACGCAACCACTGTGGATTAAGACATTTCCATCAATTATAATTTATTTTGAGTTTGTACTTTTCATAAACTATTATTCTCTCTGTATTTACAGCTCATATTCGTTTCGATATTCAGTTAACATTTCAATTGTTACTTGATAAAATTGTGTATACATACCTAACCACGTCGTTTCCTTAAGGGTTAGGCAAGAAATGGTACATGTAGCTCAAAAAACAACTTTATACTCAATCCATCCTCACCAACTTTCTCCACACTTCCCTATCCTTATATACTCCCTTCGATTCAACAACATCCATTCACCGAGTCATACATGCTCTTTTATTCTTAAAACTCTTATGTTTCTTTTTGTCACACCACGTCTTACATGCCCACCTATTTCTTTTCATCCACACACTTTACCTTCATATATTTGCTTCGTCACTCAATCCACACTCATCCTCCCGACATGCTCGAACCAACGTAAGAAGCTTCTTTCACATTTACCTATTGGATTCCCTTTCAAACCGCACTCCTTATGCACCCATTCATTACTGACTCTGTCCATACGATATTTTTCACATACATTTCTTAGACATATCATTCCAACCACATTCACCTTGCTCTTATGTTCCTCCTGGCAAACACAAGCTTCACATCCATAAAACCCGTATGTCGATTTCGATATGTATCCTTCCATTTTTACAGAACATTCTGCCCAGATACACAAAAATCATTCACTTGTTCTAACAATTTTACAATTATACTAAGTTGACACCCATTTCCATCCTTATCAAAAACTATCACCTTAGTTTCTGAGAGATCTATACGAAGATCCATTCTGCCTGTTGCCACGTTCAAATGATTTAATGCATTCTACAAGTCACTTTCATTAAAACATCAACATAATATTTAAAAACTGTAAAGACATCAATGAAAACACAGTGAAAGGTTTTTTAGAATAAAATTCATTTCTTAAACAACAAATATTTTCAAAATAGTTCAAAGGTGGTCCTTTACAGCGATGATGATGTCGTAAGGACGCAAGTTTTGGCTTCTTAATGATACGTGTTTTATTTTAGTTCGACATTCCATAGACACTTTTATCTTTCTCACATTTTCTTTTCAAAGGAGGTAAATGCTACGTGTAAAAAAGGAAGAGAGAACGTTTAACAAGTGAAAACTGTTTGTTTTTTTTACCAGAATACATAAAGAAATTAAATATTTTATTTATAAAATCACTTAAAATATTTCTTGTGTGAAATTAATTCTAATTGTATTCTTTTGTTGAGACTTAATACAGTTTCTTATTACCAAAATTAACCAATCTTAAGGTGCATTTAGACTTATGCCTTATTTCATGCAACATTATGTGCGCAGAGACATGCCTCTTTAGGTGCGTCTTGCAACATGCCTATTGCGTCTTGCCACATACAACCCGATCTGTTATCACTTTTGCCTCTCTTTCTATGCATCAGTGAGCTTATAGCATGGTGTGGGATCTCTATAGGGGTAAGGGGAAACAGTGTTAACTTATCTGCCAAACGCATTAGCGCTACTGTCGAAGAAATACGATGCTGTTTTATTTAATTTTTTATATTTAAAATCTCAATTCATTTGCATTCGCCATTTTTTCTATAAGTTGCTTTAAAACCGTGAAAATTTAAATTTAAAATACAATATTATTGTGTTTATGAGTTTGTTGCTTTAAAACCATGAACATTGAAATTTAAAATACGCCATTATTACTTTTATGGGTTTGTTTTATTTAATATTAAGTTTCAGAGCTTTTAAAATGTGTATTTATAAATTTGTCCATAGCCTATGTCACAATCACTAATGGAGAGCGTTATAGGCATAAGTTAGGTTAAGCTTTGGCTGACAAATTTATATTTATCTTTGAAAGTACTGTGCATTTTTTGGGATGTTCTTAACACAAATAATTCATAATAATGACATAAACCAATCATTTCTAATAATTCTTTTGGATACCTACTAAAGTATTTAGTAGACTTGTTAATTAATGTGAAATTATTACCTACTCAAGCCATATAAATAATAATATTTGAAGCAAAATGTTTAGTGGCTTAACCTACATTAACCTAAATTTACTTCACAAAGAAGTTTATATATACTCATACTTCTGTTACTCTCTCTTGCTATTGATCAATAGATTCCGATATCTAAAATTAGAGCTAGTGTAATAATTTATTTAAAAAATATAACCAATTACCAATGTACATGGTATAGTTTTGCACTGATCTGATAGCATTAGTTCATCTGACAGCCACTTAGCGCTCAAATTCCTGTTCTAGTCATACTACGGAGAGTTACCGCTCTATACCTTTATTATCTATGGTTTAGAGTAGTCTTCGTGAGAAATACCTGCTGCTAAAGTCGCTGCAGCTACCGTCATTTTACGACGTGAAAAGAAACGGATGTTCTGGATGAGTCACTTTCTAGAATCACATTGGGTGACCTGGTGGTCTAGGGGAAAGGTGTCGGACTTCTGTGCTGGAGGTCCGAGGTTAAATCCTCGGTCCCGGCACACATTTATCTTATTGCCGAACCCTTCCTTCACCTCTGACAAGACGTGTATTAATCACAACTTGTGAATGTGAGGAATGCCAGGCCTCCACCGTGGTTCGGATTCCACGTTAAACTGTAGGTTCTCCATTTCATCTCACAATCACCCTACCATTACACATTAGCGTAAGTGCGTATAACCCGAACGGATNCACGAGCAGCCCAACAAAAACAACAACCACATAACAACTATAAAAACGAACAACACCGCCCTTCCAGCGTTTTCAAGGGACTGTGAGGCAAGAGTGTTGCAACGGGATCCCCAAATATAATGAGAATCACTTGCACCTGTTTTCGGCTAGGCGCACAACTACTTCTGGGGCATGCGCAGGTGCATGCCTCAACGTGCATCTCCTGTTCGTCTAGTTGCATGCAACATGTTGCTTAAAGGAGGCATAGTCTAAACGCCGCTGTACTGCAACACACAGCGTCATTTGTACTGAAAAGAACACTTATTTGACCCTGTGACCGTTATCATTATATAGTACATTAATGGTAAATTTGGCTATTTCTGACAGTTGAAGCGTTGTTTGCAGTTTCGTTTAATCTATTCATGAGCCACGTTCGATTATCCGAATATTTATACAAAGAGGTAACATTTGAGATGAAATGCACCCAGGTTTGCGTCGAGAGAGAGTGAGAGACACTTCTAGTAAAAAAGAAAACCCGATTTCTCCGTTACTGGCGGTCCAATACATTACGATATGTATGCCTTTTAGACCATGTGACCACAGAAGCGGGTAGTTTGACAATTTACTAGGATAAAAATCTCCTGATACATCTAGTAGCCTAATATTTGTAAAAATTGTGTGAACTCACTTTTATTATAGAAGTGACGAGAAATGTATTAGTTTAGCTGAGAGGCGGGTAAATACAAAACCACTTTTTAATAAATCTCATCAGTAGATATTTTGGTTTTCCGATAGCGGGGAAGTGGCTCACATATTGGTACAGTGAATTTGGGGTTTTTGAACTGACTTCTTTCTCACGTTTTCAATTCTAATGCAGGTGCATTTCCTCTAAATAATAGACTCATAACACTACATTTATGTAATGCGTATCCCGAACGAGCTATAATGCAAGGTTAAATAAAACACATTTGCGTAGGTAAGTTTCAAAATGTCAGAAAAGTCCAAAGTTAGCGTGAATCAACTATAAGCAAGCAGCTTTGTGCTTATCTATGTAAATTGTTAAAACTATAACTTTTATAAAACAAAACTATTAGTTTGTTACACAGGTTTTATATTTGGCACTATTTTCAAAGTTGTTATATCACCGAGCTCTATTTCTTCCACTTCATCAACTTTCGTGCTATTCACCCCGGAGACGGTGGTACCTTCTGTTCGGAGTTTCACCCTCGGCTGTTTTTTGCTCCACTGGTCTTGGAACACACTGTATAGAGTTTTTTTCGGTTTGTTAATTATAATCACTGGCCTATGGATTACCGTCCTTGGTTCCACTGCCATCTTTTCTTCGGATGCTTTCGCCATTACTTTACTAACACTCAGCCGTTGGTCTTCGCCGGGGGCCTGTGAAACCATCCTTGTCGGACTTAGGAAGGTGTTCTCGCCACCTGGATCCTGAGAAGCTTCCAACGAGTTTTTGGCGCCGATGAGTTTTTTCCACGATGACCGAAACTGAAAACAAATTAATTTGTTTTAAGAATTAATAGCCAAAGCTATTATTTATGCTTATTAGTGGGGATTACTCCACCTAGATATCATATTCTGAAAATTTAAAAATGACACCTGGACACGGGAATCGAACCCGGGACCTCTGGCTTAGTACGCCAATGCTCTAACCATTTAATCGTAATTTATATCAAATATACACCCAGAATGGAACCTCATTGAGTCACGCTGATAAAGAAACTAGTCTCATTTCATATAGCTTATCGGTGAAGGGGTAAATAAGCGTTCAAATCCCGGTTGGGTAGAATAAAGTGCCTTTTTTTGTTAATTTTTTTCACAAGTGAATACAAGAATAATTATTCCTCCAAACTACCAAAGATGAGGAGGTCGAGGTTCGAACCTTGGTTGGGTGAATAGGGGTGGTTTTTCCTAAATGGTTCTCCACTCTCCCTCCATATAAATGTGAGTTCACTTCCTCTAAATTCAACCTCCCAAGTCCCTAAACCATTAGCGTACTTAAGCGTTTAACCCGAACGCGTAATAAGACGCGGTGCTAAATTTTTAAAAATATTTTTTTTAAATTCTACCTTTTTAATCTTCAATATATTAGTGTGGAGATAATAAGACATCTGACACAAAAAAAGTTGAACCATTTTTTTAAACAAATATTTGCTCCATAGTTTGTATTTTTCTAATAATGTGTTCCACATATATTTTGTGTCGTGCTTTAATAAAAGGTTTAAATTAGAGAAGTAATATTTTTATAAAAAATTCCTTTAAACATGTTCTTAGATGAATATCGATTCAAACTACGGAAAAATATGGTACGTTGGACTTATTATTTTTAATTGACACGTGCTGATCTCAATTATATTCCCATTATCTTACAAATGGACATATTCGACAGCTATAAAATGTTCCTTCATCCACATCCACAATTCATACGTCAAGTCATGTGATCTACAGCTGTCACTTTTGAAAAATAATATTAATACCGATAAAATAACACTAATAATATGGTAAAATGTTATCAATATTTAGCTAATATATATGTTTGTATTTCATAAAAGGGTGCCCCAAATGCCCATTCGTAATAATATCAAGGTATACTTAAATGACCCAATTTTAGGTAACAGTGTGAGGAATATTTTTAAATATATGGTAACATAATCTCACCACGAATAAAAAGAACTGTGGTTGTTCTCGTCATTTATAAAAGACGTCTCAATGATAAAATCCGATTGCTTGTCAGTACATGTTATATTAGTTAACTCTGAGCTATTTGTTGTTATTTAATCAAATCAATGTTATTGTATTCTAATTAAGTTCAATATAACTAATCACTATTCTATCATCCAAAAGATTTAAAGTCCTGTTTTTATAATTATACTATACAAACATGCATTGTAGCCGAACAATTGGACTATTATAACCGTGCATTTATTATAACTTTTACACAAGTCAAGCTTCTTCAAAGAAGCCCCTCCTTAGCAAAAGGGGTTTCCCTTTTATTTTATAGATACGGCCTTAGAGATAATATAAAAATAATGTGTAGATAAAAACCATCCTTAGAGGAAGTGAACAAGTCTAAACTATGGCCTTCTGTGTCAGAGCTACACGCACTAACCATTCGTTCTATCACGATGAATTTATTGCAGCCAGATCCGGTCCAACGTCCCTGTTTGACGTATTTATCTTTAAGTTCAACGTAGATCAATGGGTTGTAGCAGATGTTGGACTTGGTTATCAGAGCTACCACGACAGCCATTCTTGACGTCATTACCTGCGTGTTAAGTCCGACGTAGATCAATGGGTTGTAGCAGATGTTGGACTTGGTTATTAGAGCCGAAACGATAGCCATTCCTGGCGTCATTACCTACGTGTTAAGTCCGACGTAGATCAATGGGTTGTAGCAGATGTTGGACTTGGTTATCAGAGCTACCACGACAGCCATTCCTGACGTCATTACCTACGTGTTAAGTCCGACGTAGATCAATGGGTTGTAGCAGATGTTGGACTTGGTTAT
>CABFWB010005041.1:0-12738 GCA_902151455.1 Timema bartmani
CTCTACCAACACAATATGTAGGTAGCCAGTGACCAGTACTCTACCACCAAGAACCACACTATCTCCCTTGACCTCGGGAAGGATGGACAGTGGACACAGTAGCTGTCTCACACCAGTTCCACGGTCCAAGAAGACCAGTCCTCCCCCGCAGAGCAGAGAACAACCAAACTCAGGTATATGAATGAAGGACCAGCTTTGTTACAAGAAACAGCGTGAGATCTTCCTCCTCAGGTCTTTCTACTGATCTACAATATGTCCCCTCAATTGAAGCCTGTTACAAGTCCTTTCTGGACAATAAGGACAAGTTCACTCACAGCCGACCCCTCCAGACCTGGAGATAGCGGGACGTACATTAGGCTCAACCTTGCACGTTCTATTGCGAGATAATTAACCTTTGGGCCAGGAAGGGATGAATGCTTTATTACATATACTTGTAGCCTTAACTTGGAACACAAAACATTTAAATTTAAAGTCAATTTAAATTTGTTAGTAACAGAAGTAACACAAAAAAAGCTTGCCCAAAATGGTTATTTCTATATTTAATCTCCATTCTTAGTTACAGTGTCGGTGTATTGATAGTTTGTTATTTTGATGTGACGTAGCCTTTTATTATCTAGTTAATATGCAAATAACTGTTTGGAAAGTTTTATAACTTTTAAATGTATTTAATTTAAATAAAACAGCTGTTCACAAGTCTCATCATTTACTATAGTATTCCAGATTTTACAATTAATATAGTTTCACTTATTATTCTTTTTAATACCACGCCTTAATATCATTTCCCGTCAAAAGCTTATGTACTAATTACACTAATGTGTTAACAGATTAGAAAGGTTTAATTTGAAGAAAGTGCACCACATTTGCGTGCAGAGAGCGAGAGAGAATGGAAAACCATTTAGGAAAAAAACACGCACAGTGGACCCAACTGGGGTTGAGCCCTTATCTCCCAGTCTTCAGCAGTCTAATCAAACATGAGTGTGGTTCCTTAGACTATGCGGCCACCGAAGCAAGTCTTCCAGATTTTGAAGGTCTCTAAATGATTCCCACTCGCGACCCATTACACGACCAGAAATGAAGTCGTTGGTTTTAAACGGGTGCTACATTTGTTCTTATATAAACTGTTGCATGCACTACTCTCCTGTTTAAACGGGTGCTACATTTGTTCATTATATAAACTGTTGCATGCACTACTCTCCTGTTTAAAATAACTTGACATAGTACATGCATACTATTTTTACTTAGTCAAACACGAGCCGTTGATTATCCAGTCGCATCACATACTATGAAGAACTACACAGCTTTATAAGTGCATGGATTGCTATCAATTATAATTTACTGTCAATGGAACACGAAATGATATCAACAACATGAGTAGTCACGTGGTTTGATTGCTGTATGTCACGAGTTGACCAGTTTTTGGACTACCAACAACATGCGTGACTGTCGTGTAAGTCCTATTTTCATGGCTAACATTGATAGAAAATAAGGCCGGGGTTAGACTAGAGTCCTGAACTCTGTGACAAGGTTGCTCTAGTTACTAGTGTATTGCATTGTTTCATAGTAGAGGGTCAGACTAGCGTTGGTGTCTTAGTATATTTCCTATTTCGAAGCCGTCCGCTCATTGACCGCAGCCATGTTTGATACAGGATTGTCTATAAATGGAGGTACAATGTGGGGTTTAAAACTCACAAACTATGCAACCAGGGATGTTAGTAGGAAACTATAGATGAAGGTAGCTGCTGCTGCTGTTTTACAAGACTACTCTTAATATTTCCTTTTAGGTTGAAACACAGCAAATCAAAGTTCCCTGCTGTATTCGAGAGTCGGTGGATGTTCGTGTGGTTTAATGAACAAAGTATGAGACTGTCCAAAGGAGAGCCTGCACCTGTTTATGGGGTGCATATCATACTTCCGAACTTTCCCAAGGTATACTCCATCCATGGTAGGAATTACTCTCTGAAAGCTCTTTTTTCATATCAATATCCTACTATATAATACATTTCTGGTAGGGAAAAAGGCCTTTCAGAAAACAATTCCTACGCTGAACAGACTTTAGGCGAGTTTGATACGTCAGCGTGACACCCCCTAGCAGACAACCGTGCTTGCGTCCGGAGCGATAGTCTGCCCCTGGCCTAAGGTAGGACACACCGACCATACCGGCTTCGGTGGTCACGTGGTCTGAGGTGTCACATTCACAATATACTGGATTGCCGATGACAGGGAATCCCAGCTGGTCTACTGAGGATGATTTTATAGTAAATTGTTTCTATGGATAAATAACAATAGAATTAAATAAGATTTTAATCCCTCTAATATTAAGTCGTTTTATATATAAAATATAATTTTGTGGGGCAAACTGTCTCACTGTAATAATGTTCCCCAACACAAATCCAACAACTTGCCCTATGGTGGAATTTTGTTAGTTTAATTTTGTACTCAAAATTATTTGAATTTAATATCAATAAAAGTTACATGATATTGTAGCTTAGTTAATGTACTTACTTACTCAAACCATGGAATACGTTATTATTATATAGCGATAAATATCATTTAGTTATTTATTTTTAAATTATATGGTGCACCACACAAACGCTATCCCACTTTTATCTTAAAATAGACATTAACTAAAGACTAAGATTTGTAAAACAAAATAGGCTATTGTTGTAAAAACATTACACCAAAAATCATGAATGAAATAATATACACTGTTACCTAGGAACTAGGAACATTGTTACAGAAAATTTGAGAAAACAATAACATCTTTGTCCACCAAAGAGCATAAGAATCAAATTAATTTTAAAATACCTGAATTAAAAAGTAATATATATTTATCTGATTATAGCTAAAGAATTATTGGTTTTATAAAAACAAATTTCAAATAAAAGATTTTTATCTTAAACAGTAGGTTTACTACAACTTTACAATAATAAGTTATTAAGTATCTAAAATTGTTGAGAAGAAATTATGAATATTAGAAAATTCCCCACAATGTAAAATACCCTCAAATTCATTTTCATGAGCGAATGAGAATTGACATCTTATTTATAATGATAAACAGTCTTGGATATAAAATTTCAAGAAAATCTATGTTTTCTAATTGTGCCTTTCAGTAAACTAGCCTTAAATTTAGGGTTAGATATCGAATTCTAAAAACCCCTGGCGGGACAGTATAAGAACCCCAGATATCGAGTTTTAGCCCAATCGGTAAAATAGATTCTGCTCTAGATCGAGGTACTGCCAGATAGCATCGCGAAAACAACTCTTTTGGTTTAAGGAGGTCGTGAAACGTTGACATTTACTAAAATCTAGATTTTTCTGACAATCACAATAGGCCTACTTCTCTCTTCGAGGTGTCGAGAGAAAATAAATAGTAAATTTAATTTTTTTAAATGGTTGCTCACTTAATCTCAACTCTAGTTGACGAATGTTGGATGGAATTTTTCCTTTTCATGATCATATTGAGAGATGGTGCTATTAACCTCATATTTAACATATGTATCAACTTGCCCCTGTGACAATTAGCCTCAGTTTCCCCTATAGCAAGGACGGTAAGCAGGATATTTTAGAAATTGTATAGGGCTATATATAGTTTGCGATTAACATTGATAACAGTTTGATAAAGGTGTTTTAGTATAATTTTATCGCCATTGAAACTATCTCTTAAAAGTGACAGCAGCAGAGCATATGACTTGACGTATGAATATATAATAGTTTAAATAAAAATGTTACCCACACCAGTAGTAAAGCGAACTAAATGTGAAGATATCTTAGTCTGATTTTCCGGTGACAGACAATAATATTTAACTATGCACTCTAGAATGAATAAAAACGGAACACGCTTGTTTATAGAACTTCGCTGGAATTTCTTATAATTCTCTGGAGTTGTTCATCTCTCAGTCGTATTTAGTAGGACTGTGTAGTAATACTGCGCTTTATACTCTCATTTTTAATAGATCGCTCTATCTGGCCGCATGGCCTAGGGCTTCACTTTCGTGTTGGAGATTTGGGTTCAAATCCCGGTTGAGTGAACAGAGGTTTTTTACACAATAATTTTCCCCTCTCCCTCCACGCAAATCCTTCTCTAAATTCAACCTTCCTCATCCCTAACTAATTAGTACATATACTTATAAACTTATCAGGTAGTAAGACGTGGTTCTTAGATAATTAGAGAGCTAAACATGTCTTGATAGTTTATTTCGATAGGTTTTTGAAAGTAGATGTGTTTTCCCCAACATTTATATAGACGTTCATGGTTATTTACAATGGAAACATTAGACTTATAACTGTCCACGAGTTGTTGCCAAAGCAAGCAAGATCTGTCGAGAATGTACAAGTCCATTACTCCCTCCCATTTATTATCAAACTCGACCATTGGCCAATAAACTTTATTTCATTCAGTAGGCTATATTATTGTGTGTGTGGCTGGTCAAATGGATAGGATATTTTAGCACCACGTCTTACTATCAGTTCAGGTTATACGCTTATGTACTAACTACACTAATGGGTTTAGTGGTTAGGAAGGTTATATTTATTGGAAATGTACCCACATTTGCGTGGTGAGAGAGAGAGAGAGAGAGTGGAAAATCATTTTGGAAAAACCACTCAGTAAAACTGACAGATTCGAACCTCGATCTCCCAGTCATCGGTAGCCTAGTCTATTGCGAGAGTAGAGTCTTAGACCATGCGACCACCGAAGGGAGTAAATGGATTGTTAATGGGAAGAAACATTTTAATGCTATAGTTTTTATACTAGCCAAGCCCTGCTTGTATTGTCAACACCGCGCGCGAGCCGGCGCAGCCCCGCCAACACCGCGCGCGAGCCGGCGCAGCCCCGCCAACACCGCGCGCGAGCCAGGCGCAGCCCCGCCAACACCGCGCGCGAGCTGGCGCAGCCCCGCCAACACCACGCGAGCTGGCGCAGCCCCGCCAACACCACGCGAGCTGGCGCGGCCCCGCCAACACCACGCGAGCCACGACTTTAATGTAAGTTACCTAATTATCTTTTTTTAGTGAATAACTAGAGTACTTAAGATAAAAGCCACCGTAATATGTGCCGATATAAATAATCGAGCCTGGACATAAAATGTTCAATGTACGAAAACACTAATTAAGGAGTGCTCGTATTGTTCAGCAATATTTTCATAGATTAAAGAACAAACTGACTAGAACGACTGTCCCTGATTCTGATATGATGGAAAAAATAACAATAACAAGATAGAGAAGTGATCTATAAGCTAGATCATAGATCCTAAATGCTCATTGATAAGTAAAATCAGAGAAAGGTACTGTGGAGACTAACCCAAAGTTATTCTAGATTATACCAAATTTCTCACAGCTCGAGCTGAGCCACTACGTTAGGAAGGACTCTTCAGAAAATACAGACTTTTTTTTGTGGTCGGTTGTTAGAACATTTCACTGTGTTATTGTTACTATCATCATCATATTAACTGATACTTTTGGTCAAAAGTGATGGTTGCAGACGACATTGCTTCACTTATGAATGCAGGTGTATATGAACATCACCTTTTAAACATGCCAAGCACAGTCAAAGCTGGAAACGGAAATAAAGGTTTGGTTGTGGTCATCATATAACACTACTTTTATTTTTTTTAATCAGCCAGTAAGTGTATCTAGGTAAAGAAAAATACAAAGCACCCATTATCATTTTATGCTGACCTGAGTTTATATAGAATTACGTTAATGATGTTATTTAATCACTAGTCTGGGTTAAAATAACTTTTAGTAACCGTTATACAAATGATTACCTGTTGAAATATATAATATTTCTTGAGATATTTCAAATCTGGCTGTTTTCTTCTACTTCCAATTGTTTTGAAGATGCAAAGTCGAAGAGACGGAAGTTTTAACTTCAACTTATATGAAAGTAGTGTAACTGCCAGAGGACCAACCTTCCTCCTACTAGGATGTTTTTAATATAGTCTGAAGTGGAGATTATTGGAGTTTCATGAACAATTGGGACTTTGAATGAAAGATAATCGACAGGTTTGCGATGATTATTCTGGTAATTATATTAAAATATAGTAAACATATGTCAGTATAGTAAACATATGCCAGTGCAGAAAGTGTTTTCTTCTAATAGAAGTAATAATATTAACATATTTATGTTTTACTCAAACTAATATAAGAGATTTTACAGCACAAAATGGTTTGAAATATTGTTAAATTCAAGAACTAGAATCTATAAAACCAACACAACGATTTAAATTTAGGAAAAGACTGAAGGCAAACTAACACTATATAATATGTCTAGACTATTATGAACGAACTAAAACGTATTTAATCTTATTTAATTATATTATAAAAAGGAGCCATTCAAGTTGTTGATATATATCTATATGTATGAATGAACTTATTCTCCGAGGCAATACGAAGACCGAATATTTAGTTGTTCGATGAACTTCAACTGTTCTTGGAGTTAATCGTTTGTGTTTGACTATACCAACCATTTTGGACTGAGGAACATTGTTTATATCTTTCTTGATTAGGCCTACTTATTCGAGATCCCTTGGCTTATTACAACAGATTTAACTTCTAGACATAGTGAATTGAAGAACAGTGTTTTTAGATTATTTACTTTTTTAAGACTCCTCATTTTATCTTTCGCGGATGCAATTTGGTTCATTATTACATCTAACATGTTTATCAATGGAGGTGGATTAAAGGAAGCTTAAAGAAACGCACAAGCATTAGTGTGAAGTATTAGTGTGAAGTATTAGTGTGAAGTATTAGTGTGAAGTATTAGTGTGAAACATTAGTGTGAAGATCCAGCCTCAGTGAACGCGATGGAGTTTCAAGCTTCCACCCTCGCATCACATATAGTCCAGACTATTGCGAGACTGACGCCTTATTCCATGTGATCAATTTAAGTAGATGAAGCTGTTCAGCCCTTGTATGAAATGAAAATGAAAGCCTAATAATAAACGAGGGAGTTGAAGAAATAACTCATTTTAGCACCGCGTCTTACTACCCGTTTGGGTTATACGCCTAGTACTAATTACAAAAATTGTTTTAGGTGTTAGCGGACTTCTGTGCTGGGGTCCGGGGATCAATCCTTGGTCCCGGCACAGATTTATCTGATTGCCAAACCCTTCCTTCACCTCTGACAAGACGTGTATTAATCACAACTTGTGAATGTGAGGAATGCCAGGCCTCCACCGTGGTTCGGATCCCACGTTAAACTCTAGGTCCTCCATTTCATCTCACAATCACCCTACCATTACACATTAGCGTAAGTGTGTACAACCGAACGGGTAGTAAGACGCGGTGCTAATAATAATAATAATAATGTAGGTGTTAGCAAGGCTATATGTATAAGTGTACCAGCATTTGCGTGGAGAGAAATTTTAAAACCATTTAGGAAAAGCCTCCCTCAGTAGGCATACACCCGACCTCGATCTTCCATCATCGACAGTCTAGTATTCTGCGAGAGTCGCGCGTTAGACCACGTGGGTACCGAAGCGGGTTTGAAGAAATTTTAGCCGCTTAAATGGACAAATGGTTTAAGGCGTCCCTCTTGTGTTGAACTGGCTTCTGATGATAGGGATGACAGGGTTAGAATCCCGTTCTGGTCTACTGAGGGTGTTTTTTCCTTAAATGGTTCCCCACTCTCCTTCTAAGCAAATATGGGTAGATTACCTCTAAAATTATTTGTTTATTATCCCCAATTCCATTCGAGTAATTATATTATAAGCTATAACCTGAACGGGTAGTAATACGCGGTGATTGTAATATTCTGGAGAAAGAAGCCTTCACACACATCTATCTGCGGCCAACAGTGACATCACGTATTGGCATTATTCTAGCAGTAGTGATATTAACTATCAAACACTACCGCTTCAACATGATGGGGTTCTTTCTGAATCTTACGGGTCCTCAACATTCATAAAACAAACTAAATAATAATAATAATAAAATATTAAAATAAGACAAGCTAGAGGTCATGAGTGAGAAAGAATGAGGAGTAACAATAAATAAATAAGTTAATTGAGAGTTATATAAATAAATACGAAAGAAAACGCTCTTGTAGTTGATCAAAGTGTAACTCGTGCCAGAGATGTCATTAAAATGTCATAGTGAGGATTTAAGAAGAAATGATTAGATATAATCCTTTCTGGTTTTACTATATAATTAAATAGGCCATAGATTTGGTTCTTATAAATAAATTGTTAACCTGGGCTATAAAAACATAATGATAGTTTAAAAGTAATAAAAGGAAGAATTGTTGCTATAACAGGAACTACAGATATCACACGGACAATGAGGTGATGACTAACAGGTTTGTTACTATAACAGGAACTGCAGATATCACACGGACAATGAGGTGATGACTAACAGGTTTGTTACTATAACAGGAACTGCAGATATCACACGGACAATGAGGTGATGACTAACAGGTTTGTTACTATAACAGGAACTGCAGATATCACACGGACAATGAGGTAATGACTAACAGGTTTGTTACTATAACAGGAACTGCAGATATCATACGGACTATTATGATATGATAAAGGATAGGTCTATAGCTATATTGCACGCTACAAACTTCGGCCTAGCCTAGAGATTAACATAAAGTGATAACGGAGAGTTAATAATTAACAAACTATATATTTATGTGTAACATAATAAAAGCATACAATATCTTATGAGCTTGAATACAATTTTATGTCCAAACTTCTCAATTGTGAAAATTTAAAGTTGTTTCAAAAATACAGTATTATGTTTGGACATTTAAGTGAAATTTTGCTTGAATTTGGGGTCATCGTATGATAGAGATAACTAGCTTATTATGTCAAAAGGTCTTACAGACCTCTTCAGTGGTAAATGTGGTCCAAGGCAGGCTTCGCAAACTCTCAGCCCGTGGGCCGCGAGATACATCTGACCGGACTGGCTGTCTGCGGTACTTGTGCTATTATCTGGTCTGCATTCATTTAAGCACGCAGAAAATAATAGTTTGGTTTAGCGTGTGTATAATTTTGAATAAAAACACACATTTAGAACTATTTAGAACCAAGCTATCTTTTTTTTTCATCTTAGATATTTGACTGTGGAAACTTATATTTACATAATGTAATAAATACTGCTTCGAGTATTTCACTAACCCACATTCATATTTGGGAAAATACAAATTATTAAATATCTTAAATAATCATTTATGATTTTAAATATAAAATATCAAATAGCTGGTATATCTGGTGGTCGCGCAGATTAAGCGTCAGGATCTTCTGGTCTAGTTTGGCAATATTGAGGAGGTCAGGGTTCGAATTCCAGCCGGATGAACATAGGGCGGTTTCTCCTAGATGGCTTATCAAATTCTCTTGACTCAAATGTGGCTACATTTTCTTTAGATTATATCTGCCTCATCCCTTATCCAATAGCGTGATCAAAATGTGCATAGCCCGCTTCAAAGAGCTGCATGGTCTAACGCGCTACTCTCAAAATAGATTAGACTGCCGATGACAGGGAGAGCAAGGTTCGAATCCCGGTTGTGTGTACTGAGGGTGGTTTTTCCTCTCTCCCTCCACGCTAATACGGATACATTTCCTCTCAATACTAGCCTATCTTTCTTATCCACAACACATTATCGTGATTTGGGCAAATGCGTACAACTAGGACGGATTAAACAATTTATTTTTTATTTTTAGCACGGCGTCTTACTACCCGTTCGGGCTACACACGTGTACTAATTACGTTAATGGTCTTAGGGATTAGGGAGGTTATATTTATAGGAAGTGTACTCGCATTTGCGTGGAGGAAGAGTGGAAAATTATTTTGGAAAACTTATCTTCAGTATACATCCGACCAATATTTGAACCTCAAATCTCCGTCATCGGCAGTCTAGTCTACTGCGAGAGTAGCGCGTTTGACCATGCGGCCATTGTAATGGGTTCTTAAGTATTTGTCGTGATTATGGCGGCATTTGTCCAGGACTTTTCCTCGCCATTTGTAAAACCTCTGGTCAAATGCAGCGATGATCATGACAAATATTCAACAAAGGTGTCGATCCCAATATGTAGAGAATTCAAACAATCTACAAGAGTATTTATTTTGGTAAGAAAAAGTTTGGCATTTTTTGGCACGAAACCAGAAAAAAATACCGAGCTGAACTCTTTCCCCTTCCGGCCTTCCTTAAGCTGTTTGCCCCCCTGTCCCAAAGAGACCAGTGCACTATAAATATCCCCCCTCCGCAGACATGATGTGTCAGTTGATGGACCACTTTATGAGATGACCAATAATAGTTTACTCACCCGCTTTGGTGGCCGCATGGTCTAAGGTGCTACTCTCGCAATAGATGACGGGGAGATCGTAGTTCGAATCTGTGTCGGGTGTACTCTGGGTGGTTTTTACACAGTTGTTTTACACTCACCCTCCACGCAAATGTGAGTACACTTCCTATAAATATAACCTCCTTAATCCCTTACACTATTAACGTAATTGGTACACGAGCGTATAGCCCGAACGGGTAGTAAGACTCCGTGCTAGGAAAAAGCTTTAAATGTCCGGGTTCCGAGTTGACCCGTGTTTTTGCAGTTTTATTGCAAAATAAATCAAATATTGCTCCAGTACAAACAGAATTTAGTTTTCTTCACACGGCGACCTCAACATTTCTCGAATATCTGTCAAGGGTGTCCTGGATATCCAAGACAACTTTTTATCTTCATTTAAAATTTTCTCATCAAATGACTCCATGATCATGACAGCCTATTCAACAATTTTTGATATCATCATGTGAAGAAAATTAAACTTTATTTCTAGTGGAGCAATACTTTATTTATTTTGTCCAAAATCATGTCTTGTTATAAAAAGTGCGTGAAACACTGACATTTTCTCGCATTCCCTACTTAACAAATTGTATGTATGTGGAACAAAGTATATTTAATTTCTTAGTAATTATATAAACACCGGAGGCAAATATTTAAATACAAAGAAGATGTAAATGAAACAATTCAAACAAAATTGTATCTTTTTAATCTACTATCATTGGTTTGATCATTAGGTGTATACAAATGTTTGCGGTTATTTTTATATTTGTTGCATTGTTGTTATTTTTAACTAAAGATAAATATTTTATTTACCCATTTAGGTTACAATCATACACAAATCAGGGTGTCCGTGTTGATGTAATCAAATAGCCTGGTGATTGTAAAGATGAACCGCAGCAGAAAATATGGAAACTCGACAGGAAAATCGGGTTTCCGTTAAAAGCAACTATTTCTAGCGATCTCCATGACACATACCTTTAAAATAAGTGATCATTTTTCAAAATCGATTCACTCGTTTTCTCGTCAATTCCACTACAGTAAATTCACAATATATAAAGAAATAAATAAAGAGAAGTATGTAACCCTTTGAAATAAACTGTAAAGGTGGGGATTTGGGAGACGCGAGAAAAGGCCAGTGTTTTTACAGTTTTCTTATCAACAAATTTTAATACTAAAATAAATTAAAATATTGCTCGAGTTGAAACCTAGTTTAGTTTTCTTCACATGGTGAACTCAACGTTTCTTGAATATCTGTCATGAGCATACCGGCATTTGATTATAAACATTCTAAATGAAAAAAGAAAAATTTATCGGGAATTCCAGCACATCCTTCACAGATATTCAACAATTGTTAACACCACCATGGGAATAATATTAAACTATATGTTTGTACTGAAGAAATATTTGATGTAAAACTGCAAAATTATAGCCCTCAACTCACCTCCCTACAAGCCCACCTTAGCCCACCTTAAAGTGGGGTGCTAGTGAGCGCGAGTTTATACTATAAAGACTACAAAATTAATGCACTAAACATTCTTTTGGCCAAAATAAATAAAATATTTCTTCTATATAAACATACGAGTTTAGTTTTCTGCACATGCTAATCTCAACAGTTCTTGATTTCACCTGAGATCGTATTTTGATCGTGTGGCCTCGCATTTCCTGTACACCCTGTACAAGGACGTTTCAACGGAACTTTCAGAAAGTAGACTAGTCTTACAAGAATTCCCTATAGTTTCAGTCTGGGTAAAACTATAGCTCGAACTATAGCGGAACATTTGGTCTAACGCGCTACTCACAGTAGACTTTACTGCCGATAGCGGGGGGATCGAGGTTTGAATCTCGGTCGGGTGTACTAAGGTTTTTTATATATAGTTTTACACTCCCCCTTCACGAAAATGGAGGTAGACTTTTTATAAATATAACGTTCCTAATCCCTAAAACTATTAGCGTCATTAGTGCATAAACGTACGATCCGAACGGGTAGTAAGACGCGGTGCTAAAAATAATATACGGCACCTTGAACAGTCAAGAGACTACAGTATTTATTATGGTAATTTAGATAGATAGATATTAATTTATTCAACTTCAGTCACAAGGATGTTTATGGTACGGACTAGTTGGTATCTTTCAACTCCAGTCACAAGGATGTTTATGGTACGGACTAGTTGGTATCTTTCAACTCCAGTCACAAGGATGTTTATGGTACGGACTAGTTGGTATCTTTCAACTCCAGTCACAAGGATGTTTATGGTACGGACTTTAGTTGGTATATTTCAACTTCAGTCACAAGGATGTTTATGGTACGGACTAGTTGGTATCTTTCAACTCCAGTCACAAGGATGTTTATGGTACGGACTTTAGTTGGTATATTTCAACTTCAGTCACAAGGATGTTTATGGTACGGACTAGTTGGTATCTTTCAACTCCAGTCACAAGGATGTTTATGGTACGGACT
>CABFWB010005041.1:24024-36916 GCA_902151455.1 Timema bartmani
GGGGGGGGGGGGGGGGGGGGGTTTATGGTTGAACCACCCTGGTCCACAAAACACCATTTATACTGTCTGAAGCTCACAAACTACACTTAAATGCAATCAACAATGAATCTTATTCTTGTTTAATATGTTTATATTAGTTTTTTATGCATAGCAGAAATTATTAATTTGAAGTCCAAGGGATATCTGAAAAAATTCAAAATATCCTAAATTTGAATTAACCATTTTTAATAATATCAAGGCAGCTGGTATAGAATAAATAAATAAATAACCTCAAAATATGCTCCAAATTAACGCATATATTTTATATAATATGCTATATAAAACTCACATACATACTCTATACATAAATAAAAAAAAAACAAGAAAAATGTTAACAATTTTTTTTACCACCATGGCTTACTACCCGTTCAGTTTATTCATTCATAAAATATAAAAACTTGGAAAAAAAAATATTAAAAATTGCAGCCTTTAGTCAGTCTATGCCGTTACATTTGAAAAAAATTAGATATCTTGAATTGTCTTTTACTGACAGTGGCGGATATGTAACTGGTTTCTGGGGCTGGGGAACCTTATAGGAGAGGATACCCCGTCCCGATGAGGGGATGGGATGATGACGATGATGATTATGAGGTGCTAGTAGAAGTTTTAAACTTAATTAACCATAGGAACAATCTAGTTGTGGGAAAAATATCTATCTTCCCACCAGGAATCTAACCTAGGACCTCTAAATTAGTAGCCAGAATTTCTGACCACTAGCCCTGTATATTAGTTATATCCTATGAATGCTCCTACGCTATCTGCACCGGTGAACACACGAGCTAGGACGTCACCATGTCTGAGCTAGCATGGCAGGCCTTGGATTCCGGCTTCCTCCAAGCTAATGCGCCTGTATAGGCTATTTCCTTTATAACCATATATTCATCAATCCTATTCCTGGAGTTTTAATTATGCTCAGAACTGTGATTAGCAATTAAATGTTGACCACATTATGCCTGTATGGAGCAAAATATGTGTAAACAACTGCTCCCATGCCGTGAAATGTGCAATAAAAATTGTACATTACTAGCGAATCTTAGAAGATGGAAATGATATTTAGTTACAGATATAGCCGCGTAGAGTGTCGTAGTCATTGTTTGAACAATGACACCTGGACTCGGAGATCAAACCCTGTGGCTGTGATAGGCCTATCTATGATAGGTCATTGTTGGTCGAGGACTTACACACACGTCCATCACAGACTGTGCATTCAATTATGAATTAACAATTACTATCAGCATGGATTGAATTTTGGGTAGCTCTGATAAATTAGTGCATGGAGGATACAGGGTTTGATTCCCGTGTACGGCTTAGTTTCTTATATCAACAGTATTTCCTGCTCTTCCGCTATTAAGCCAATGAAAAAGTTAGTGTTTTCCTCTGCTGATCAACTAGCCAATAATATAGCAAGTTAGTGTGTCTCTGCTGATCAACTAGCCAATAATATAACAAGTTAGTGTTTCCCTCTGCTGATCAACTAGCCAATAATATAACAAGTTAGTGTTTCCCTCTGCTGATCAACTAGCCAATAATATAACAACTTAGTGTTTATCTTTACTGATCAACTAGCCAATAATATAACAAGTTAGGATTTTACTTTACTGATCAACTAGCCAATAATATAACAAGTTAGTGTGTCTCTGCTGATCAACTAGCAAATAATATAACAAGTTAGTGTTTATCTTTACTGATCAACTAGCCAATAATATAACAAGTTAGTGTGTCTCTGCTGATCAACTAGCCAATAATATAACAAGTTAGTGTTTATGCCTGGTGATCACCTGGACCTATCTAGGCTGGAAGTGATATCAGACATGCAGCCCTAGATAGATTGCATGTAGAGACATAAGGAACGGTGCCAACTGGAGCTTCACTCGCTCTTCCTTGCAATAGGGAAGGCATGTGATCCTATTTGGGATTCATTGTAGAGGAAGTGTAGAGGGTTGAGTGGAGGAGAATATTCACTCCAACCTTTAGATTCATTGGTAAAAACCGTTGGATCACGTGGTTATTAGATGAACAAGAGCCAATACAGTCAATCTGGCTAGTTCGACATTGGTCAGTTCAAACCCAATATGATCCCCCATTAAATTATATTTAAACTAATGGTAAAAATAACATTTAACTCAACCGTTAAAAGGAAATACTAGGACAACTCGAATTTCGAATCTTATACAATAATTATTAATTTGATTGAGTTTGTACTGAGTTCGAACCTAGCTAATCCCCTCATATGCCAAGAATATAAAATAAAGCTAGTTGTTGATGCATAGTAAAATGTAAAGGGGGGGATTATGACCCTTGGTGAGCGGATTTCCTAGAATAGGGGATGTGTTGCTTCGGTGTGGCAATATTATCATGTAAATCCCTGACTGACTGATTAAAGTCCGACATTTTCCTATGTTAGTTTTCCTAAGTTTTTATATTTTGTGTTTAAGTTTTCTTGTTTGTTCACTTAGACTACGTAAATATTATGTATGTATTGTGTATACAATATAACATATTATATAAAATGTTTGTATGTACAATATGTAGAATATTTTGAGATTATTGATTTATTATGTACCAGCTGCCTAGATACTATTAAAAATGGTTAGTTGGAGTTTTAGAACTTTCGAATTTTTTTTTAGATATCCCTTGGAGCTCTTACTAAAACAAAATCATACTGTAATCTTATTATTTATATCACAGAACAATAAAATATCCAACATAGAAATCCCTTCAAATGAGTGTCACATTCAGACAACCAATTACGTTACATATTGCATTGATCACATTGCACTCATTGTTTAGATGTTACGACTCTTATTATAATATATTTTCATTTTTTTTATTCAATATCTTTAAAAGGAGCAATCATACATTTCAATTGTTAAATACCTCCCTCCCAAAATCTTCTTACCCTTTTTGATATAATATCTTGGCTACAGTGGCTTGGCGTCACTTGTTGCCAGTTCAGGTAGACCTACACTGAATATCATCTCTGAGGTAACTGCATGGCTACTATTGGGAGACAGCGTTGTCATTCTCTCGTTTTCTTGTGGTCAGTCTCCCCTCCAATATAATACAAGTTTCGCAACACTGGTTAGTCGAGGTTGCCAGTAGCTCTTTCTTACCCCAGTACACCACCTTCAGACATAGCTGAGAGCGAGGAGATTTGGCAACAGTTAACTGAGAGAGAGCGAACATAAAACTTTTCTACATAAAACCTGCAGCTCCCTCAGAGATGATATTAAGTGTAGTAAGCTGTTCTCAACACTCAGTAGAATACTTTCGTCAGATACTAAAGAAAACAGATCCTCACCTGGGGTATATTTTCTATATTTAACAAGTCTGCTTAGCCTGGTAGCACTCCACGACACGTCACTGCTTGGCTACATGCTTGCAACCATTAATAGTTAGTCTACTATGATTTAGTCTACAAATTAATAATATCTCAACCAGCTTCAGTGGACGCATGGTCTAAGGTGCTACTCTCGCAATAGACTAAACTGCTGATGACGGGGAGATCGATATTCAATCCCAGTCGGGCTCACTAGAGATGGTTTTTGCTTAATGGTTTCCCACTCTCTCTCCACGCAAATTGTGGGTACGCTTATTTTAAATTCAATCTTCTTCTTTAACTTATCAGCGTAGTTAGTACATAATGTGTATAGCCCGGACGGGTAGTAAGACGCGATGCTAAAAAAATCATATATTTATTTTTAATTTGATGTCTTTTTTATATCCATCGCGGTCCGGGCTGTACACATTATGCTAATTACGCTAATTAGTTAGGGGGGGAGAAAGGTAGAATTTAGAGGAGGTTCACATATATTTGCGTGGAAAGAGAATGGAAAACAATTTGGAAATAAACCTCAGTGCATTGGACCGGGATTCAAATCCCGATATCCCCCTCATCATAATTCCAGTTTATCGCGAGAGTCACCTTGACCTTGAGTCATTTGACCACTGAAGCAGTTCATTTGAAGGATTTAACATATTTACATTTTATTGAAAGCGATCTAGGCAACTAGCGACACACACACATGGGTGATATTTAACTACTTAATTCAGTAGAGAAAACTGAACTGAAACTATATTTATAAATATCACTAAATAACTAGAAAAGTAAATATCTACTACTAAATATCCGACGTTGAAATCAAAGTCTGTTGTTTTCATACTTGATTTGTGAAAAGCTGTTGACAAAAAATAATCAGAATATGGTTTGTGATCTACTTTATTTCGTGATATTAAGGGTTTGAACTTCAATAACTCAAGGGGGGGTGGAAGGGGACGCGAGAAAAGGACAGTGTTTATTCAGTTTTTGTGGTGAAATATTTTTTGGTCAAAATAAATAAAATATCGCTTCACTACAATATAACAGTATAATTTAATTTTCCTCACATGGTGATATCAACAGCTGTTGAATATCTATCGAGGGTGTCCTGGAATTTAATTACAACTATTTCTACTAATTTAAAATCTTATCATCTAATGCCGCTAAGCTTATGAAGATATTTAAGAAATATTGAGGTCACCATGTGAAGAAAACTAAATTTTATTTTTATACTGAAGCAATATTTTACTTACTTTGACAAAAAAAAAAGTTTTAGCATAAAAACTGAATAAACACAGTTCTTTTCTCGGGTTCCCTTCCGTTCCACCGTAATGTGAACAGACTGTCCTCAAGATAGGATACATGTGACCAGCAAGCCATCCACCGTAATGTGAACAGACTGTCCTCAAGATAGGATACATGTGACCAGCAAGCCATCCACCGTATTGTGAACAGACTGTCCTCAAGATAGGATACATGTGACCAGCAAGCCATCCACCAATGGGAACAGGCCCACCATCTGTTGGCAATAAATGAAACTCCGTGCAGAAGTTCTACTCAACACCGTGGAGGCTCCAATAGAGTTTATCATGACATAACATATAGTTGGTTTATCATACATAACCATTTTTTAGCACCGCGTCTTACTACCCATCTGGGCTATACGCTAATGGTTTTAAGGATTAAGAAGGTTATATTTAGAGGAAGTGTACCCACCTTTTACATGGAGGGAGAGTGGAAAAACTATTTTGGGAAAACCACCCTCATTTTAATCAACTGAGATTCGAACCTCGATATCCCCATCATCGGCAGTTTAGTATTCTACTAGAGTAGCGCGCTAGACCATGCGGCCACCGAAGCGGGTTACATAACAATTAAAAATGTGACGCATAACTTTTTAAACCAGACATATTTGTAAAATTGTGACTTTATCTATGAAATAGTTTTCATTTAAATAAACCATTTTCCTCCAATTTTTTTTTTTCAAAACAAAGATATTTCTTTTTACTTTTGTTTGAATGAGAATTTCTCTTGCTTATTATTTGTACTTAGACACTGCTGAAAACAATTACCTATGCTATTAATAAATAACTTAAAAAAGTTTTCATGATAGCTAATTGTTTCGCTAATAGTGGTCATGATAGTCGCACAAACGGTAATATACTCAAGTACAGAAACACCGTTCGTATTTACGGGGCATTAATGAATCATGAAATGGGAAATTTTTTTCCTGACAGATGAATCCAATACTTCTCCAGTAGAAACACTAAGTTAAATTTTCTACACAAAGTTCGTGGAAATTAGTCAGCTATTTAATGTTTACAATAACCCACTTCAGTAGCTAAACGCGCTACTCTCGTGTTAGACTAGACTGCACATGATGGGGAGATCGGGGTTCGATCCCAGTCAGGTGCACTGAGGTTGTTTTTTCCTAAGCGATTTTCCACTCTCCCTCCACGCAAATGTTTGTGTACTTCCTCTAAATAAAGCCTTCCTAATCCATAATACATAAATGTAATTAGTACATTGGCGTATAACCCGAACGGTTAGTAAGACGTGGTGCTAAAAAATTACAGTACACAATTGCCCAAGCGTAGCCATGTCCTGTTTTAACTTGACCACTTGGCATTTCGTCTGTCGGTCCTGCCGTTTGCTTCGTGATAACTTTCAAATGCGTGTATTATTCTGATCCTCAGCCACTGATGCTATATTCCAAACTGATTGAACTGTTCCAAACTGATCGAACTGTTCCAAACAGATTGAACTGTTCCAAACTGATTGAACTCTTCCAAATCTGATCATCAGCCACTGATGCTATGTTCCAAACTGATTGAGCTGTTCCAAACTGATTGAACTCTTCCAAATCTGATTGAACTCTTCCAAATTTGATCCTCAGCCACTGATGCTATGTTCCAATCTGATTGAACTCTTCCAAATTTGATCCTCAGCCACTGATGCTATGTTCCAAACTGATTGAACTGTTCCAAATCTGATCATCAGATGCTTATTTTGCTTTAATGTTTTCTCCACCGCGTCTTACTACCCGTTCGGGCTATATGCATACATAAATTACGTCAATGTAATATGAATTATGAAGAGAGGATTTCAGAAGAAATGTAATGCCATTTTTGTAGAGAGAGAGAGTAGGAAACAATTTAGGGAAAACCCTTTTTATACTTGACTGGAATACAAACCCGGATCTCACCGCTCCCAGCAATTCAGTATAGCACGGGAATGACGCGTTAGATCATGTGACAGCTTATGTGGGCTGGAGCTTAGACCAGATCTACTTTCATGTATTCATACGTCAAGTCATTTAATCTGCAGCTGTCACTTTTGATAGTTATTATGAATACCTACAAACACAATAATGTTATAGTAAAATGTTATGAGTGTTCACAGTAAGAAATATGTTTGTATTTTGTAAAATATCCTTTTTTATGAAAATTGAGCTGTAGTTCCATTTACCCTGGCAACAATCCTCTACACGCCACTGAAGGTTTGATATTCAAGAGAAATTTCTTCAACTTTTCCACTTACAGGAGATTATTAATGCTACAATATTGAAATATTAGGCTACTGTTGTTTTAATACATGTGATAGATTACGGTTGTTTTAATACATGTGATATTATTGTTGTTTTAATACATGTGATATATTACTGTTGTTTTAATACATGTGATATATTATTGTTGTTTTAATACATGTGATATATTATTGTTGTTTTAATACATGTGATATAATTATTGGTATTTTAATACATGTGATATATTATTGTTGTTTTAATACATGTGATATATTATTGCTGTTTTAATACGTGTGATAAATTAGAGGAAAGGATACAAATATGGAATCGGTCATTAATTCGGAATACCTTCGTATAAGTTAGTAAAAGTAATGTAATCTGTCGGCGAGATCTTGAACTACTGTATTGCAGCGCCCACTCAGTGCTAAGTGCGAAAGAGAAGCAATTTCCCGTGTCTTGGTGAAGTTCTTAGTCTTTAAACGTTATAGGAACTTTCTAAAGGAATGTATTAATTTCATTTTATGCATTATCGGTCTTTTTATAAGAATTATCAACTAGTACACCGTATAGTGTTGGCCTCATAGCATGTGAATATGTTTTTTTCCTTGAATACTTTTATACTTAAATAGGTTATTGCTTCAAGATGCCGTGTCTACAAATATGGAATAGCTTTAGGAACTGTTTGAGATAGCAGTCCTTAATTATAAATACCAATTCTATTTATTATTTTTTTGTAGATATACCACCTAAACTAAAGAAGACGCTATACAACTGCAATAAGAGGAAGATGTGGGATGCGGGTGCCATGGCAGAGGTCATAAAACAGGTTAGAGAAAAGAAGATGTGGTATTTGAAGGCAGCAAAGGTGTTTAAAATTATAAGAGCCACATTATTTCTGTTAGTAGAAACGGATCTGAAAACAGAAGAGGTTAACAAACTTAAACTCGGAATAAAAACTGTACTGCCTTCATTTATAGAAGAGGAACTAGTGACATATCTTCTAACAAGGGAGAAAACCTTTTTGTTTGGTTTTTACTCGGCGCGATGTTCATAAAATGGCTTGTATAATTGCCATCCGTAATAATATTGAGCATTCATTTGTAATTAACACTGTTGGGAAATGATGTCTTCGGCTATTTATGAGATGCCATAAAGATAAATTGCCTTAAAGAGGAACTACAGCCACATAATTCCATCGAACAACAGAGTTCAACAAAGAGAACATTGACAAATGTATTCAACGGTTAAATTCAGAATTTGAAAAATATAACTACCCTGTGGATAGAATATTTAACGTGGATGAAACTGGCTTAAGTATTGTCCAGAGTAAAGTCCCACAAGTCATTGCATCCAAGGTAAAATTTCAAGCCACTGACATTTTCAGATGAGCGAGGTTCTCTCGTGATCTGCATGAGCGCTAGTGGGATTTTTGTTTCACCCATGATTATTTTCCCTCAAAAGAACATGAACCAGCAGCTGATGAGAGGAGCTCCACCGGATACCGTTTCTGCCTGCCACCCTTCAGGATGGATCCAGACAAATTTATTTGCTAAGTGGTTTGAGCACTTTTTGGAAAAAGTAAACCCAAAAGCAGAATCTCCTGGGATTTTTATAGTGGATAGGCACTAAAGCCATTCAAGAAATATGGACGTAGTAAATCTGGCTCGTGATAACTATGTTTGTATTCGATGTCTCTCTCCGCATAGGCCTACATCCCACAAAATGTAGCCTCTGAACAAGGCCTTTATGAGTTCGTTGAAAGTCTATAATAGCGAGGAGATTCATAATTGGATGAGGGCAAACCTCTGAACATTAAGGCATTTTGACATAGCTGAACTCTTCGGTAAGGCCTATTTGAAATGTCAAACTGGAGAGATAGCTGTAAATGGATGCCATGGCCCGGATATTTACCCTCCAAATCCAAATATTGTCGATGATTCCAAATTCATTGCAGATCATTTAGAGAATTTGGAAAAGCAACCAACGCCTGTTCCTCCAATCAACTCAGTGCTCACTATGGTGCCTAGTTACATGACTACTCCCACCTTATCTGCACGTCTACATCAACCACTCCTATACCTAATCTTTCCTGTCTCTCCACATTAAATTGTTCCAATTCCAAAAATTGTAAAGAGACGGGGAACAAGAGGCTGAAAAAGTTGTAAGTCCGCTATGTTAACATCATCTCCCTATATAATAGGATCTGGAGCAGGCTATAGACCTAAAGAAGAAGGCTGAAAACGACTCTCATAGTTCAGGAGTAAATAAGAATATAAGAGGTCACGTCAAAGGGGAAGTAAGCTCACACAATCTCAATTGCTTCTAAGATTGCAGCAGTCATTTTTTCTCATTTTGAGATAATTAAAGGAAAAGTTAGACCCATATAGAAAACTCATGGATTTTTCTGATCTTTTCAAAATAATTAAGTGCCTACATAAAGGTTCAACTTAACTTATGCATTGGTTAAAATTAGAAAATATTAAAAACTTAAATAGTTAAGAATTTATTTTTACAACTATTTGTATTATTTGATGACTTACACCATTTGTGCTGAGAACATTCTATGGAATTGGCTAATTAAATAACTTAAAAGCTGTTTATGTATGCGAGGTAATTTTTTGGTTGTGAATTACAGATCAAAATAGTTATTTAAGATAAATATAAATTTCCCTAACTTGACACGCATCACACGGCCGTTGTCAATCCCATCACTCTGAAAGACTAAACAAAGTTATCTTTCATAGTAATATTGTAGTAGCGTCAGTAAAGATGTATCATTACTAACGCTAAACAATAAGTGTGGTCATTCATTATAGCTTCAAAATATGAGCCAACCATCTAAATGCCAGAGCACATCACGACTTACACCACTTGTTCTGTCAACAAACGCATTGGTGTGTTAACAAGTTCAAGCATGTGGTATAATCTAGCTGCAAATATATCAACTATGACTTACACCACTTTGCCAGTTGACAATGAATAATTCTTCATATGCTTAGATTGCTAACTCAATTATGAAAAAAAGTTACTTACACCACTTGTATTCTCAGGGGCTCAAATGAGCCCACAAAATCGGATCTAGACAAAGAGGAATTGAGTCTCTGAGATTTATCTGATGAATTTTGTATTCCAAAAAGAACTCTTCGTTTAAATGAAGATGCAGATAGCATATTTTCCAACGACACACGTGGGGAACAGTGGATGCCGTGCATGATGGGTCAGTTATGGGCTCATAGCGAATGCGCTGGCTATGAAAAAGAACTTTATGTTTGTAATTATTGCAAATAGTCTAGTTGTGTTGCTTTTATTTTCCATTTACAATATATGTACTGATTATAATATTAATTATGTTTATTACTTGTAGCTTGAAATGGGCCTATTTTATTCTATGCCCTTTGGTATTTCATATTTGTGACTCATTTCACATTACACAATAAATTACCTACACATACACAATAAATTATCTACACATACACAATACACATACACAATACACAATACATATACACAATACACATACACAATAAATTAACTATTTCATAAAAAACTATATTATAATCGTATTAATTATTTTAATGGATTCAATATGACTTTTGGTATTGTTAAAAGAACATAAACAAATTTTTATAATTTTTTAAACCTCAAACCCCGGCATCAGAACATAAAAAATTAAATGGTATTCCATTTTTTTTTATCCTATCCTCTACTATTGTTTTAATACACGTGATAGATAGATAGATAAATGTTGTTTTAATACATGTTAAATATTACCGTTGTTATAATATGTGTGATAGATTACTGTTGTTTTAATACATGTTAAATATTACCGTTGTTATAATATGTGTAATAGATTACTGTTGTTTTAATACATGTTATAAATAAGTGTTGTTTAGATACGTTATAAGGATTACTTTTGTTTTAATACGTGCGATAGATTTATTTTGTTTTAATGCGTGTGATAGATTGCTTTTGTTTTAATGGTTCTAATACCTGTGATAAATTAATGTTGTGTTTATAAGTGTGATAGAATACTGTTGTTTTAATAACTATACTAGATTATCGCAATTTGGATACACAATTATAGTAAACTAAGATTGTTAAGTGTTTTGGAGAACATTTATCTTAGTGGAATACTTAAGAGATATTACTGATAGAGTTGATTTTAGCTTGGATTACGATTTTCACAACACTAAAGAGATACATTTTAGAACATCTGGAGATGTTTCCGTTAGTGGACTACTGCTGTGTGTGAGACGTATCCTTTATTACAGGGGCAGTTCCAAGTTTCCATATTCTGGAAATGCCAGACACAAACATCCCTACTTGTTACATTGTTTACTAGGCCAGAGTCAGGGTAGTTCCATCTTTCCATATTCTGGAGGTTCCAGACACAAACATCCTCGCTTGTTACATTGTTTACTAGGCCAGAGTCAGGGCAGTTCCAAGTTTCCATATTCTGGAGGTTCCAGAACATCCCCGCTTGTTACATTGTTTACTAGGCCGGAGTCAGGGTAGTTCCATGTTTCCATATTCTGGAGGTGCCAGACACAAACATCCCCGCTTATTACTTTGTTTACTAGGCTGGAGTCAGGGCAGTTCCATGTTGCCATATTCTGGAAGTGCCAGACACAAACATCCCCGCTTGTTACATTTGTTTACTAGGCTGGAGTCAGGGCAGTTCCATGTTGCCATATTCTGGAAGTGCCAGACACAAAAATCCCCGCTTGTTACATTGTTTACTAGGCTGGAGTCAGGGCAGTTCCAAGTTGCCATATTCTGGAGGTTCCAGACACAAACATCCCTACTTCTTACATTGTTTACTAGGCTGGAGTCAGGGCAGTTCCATGTTGCCATATTCTGGAGGTTCCAGACACAAACATCCCTACTTCTTACATTGTTTACTAGGCTGGAGTCAGGGCAGTTACATGTTGCCATATTCTGGAAGTGCCAGACACAAACATCCCCGCTTGTTACATTGTTTACTAGGCTGGAGTCAGGGCAGTTCCAAGTCTCCATATTCTGGAAGTGCCAGACACAAACATCCCCGCTTGTTATATTGTTTACTAGGCCGGAGTCAGTCTGCTGGTAGAGGCAAACTAATGGCGTTAATGCAGCTCTGATCTAACCAACGAGCGTCTCAATGAATGAAGAGCATGGCGCCATGCCAAGACAGCCTCCTGTAATTACAGGCCGACCCTGGCTGTCTGGCTGTCAATGCACTTACCCTCACCCCTCGCACAACTCACCCCTTGTTATTATTATTAATTATCATTTGAAGACCCCTACACCAGCTTTCAGTTCGTTTCAAAGAGGAACAGCCTTTTCACCACAAAAAATTATAACTTTTTTTTATGACGAGAGTAAAGAAAAGTGAAGAAGATGTGTTCGTCGTATTTGATGCGAGATATTCCTTGGTTCAGGCCTACTTTCTTCCCATGTCATTATAATTATTATCAATGCTATCATCATTATTACGATTTAACGGGGATTTGGTAAGTGAATAAAATATTTGTTTAGTTTGAACTACAAAGAAGTGCTCATAAAAAATATTATTATAGAAGACGTATACTGTCATTTAGTTGTGTACATCTGTATGGCAAAGGATGACTTCATCTGTGGCTACAATTTAAAATTTTACCAAATATATTCTGAAATATACGACTATTAGCATCCCTGACATTGTCTCTAAGATTTGGGTCATCAATTCTAAAATAATCTGGATGTACAGTATTACTGAACTGTTCCTTTCATTTTCTGATCTCAAGGACACAGTATGACACTAGATTGGGGTTATTTAGTGCTATTTTAATGTGAGTGAGCAACATTCTTACTCCCGTTTTAATTTACCTTCACACCTATTTTATAAATAATATTATATATATATATATATATTATAAATAATATATATATATATTATATATATATTATAAATAATATATATATATATATTTTATAAATAATATATATATATTTTATAAATAATATAGGCTTATATATATATATATATA
>CABFWB010005042.1:11773-50377 GCA_902151455.1 Timema bartmani
AAAAAAAAAAAAAAGCTAAAAGTTTAACACTTTGTCATGGGTATATTGATAAAATAATCAAGCACTTTATATATATTGATTTAGTTTTAAAATTAAAGTTATATTTGTTTTTATAAGCTTCCTTGGTTCAAAGTAATAATTTATTTCATATTTAAGGCGTTATCGTTACTGGTAAAACATTATCACGTAAGGCTAAGAATCGGGGTTGGATTTTTTTGTGCTGGAATAAATTTTAAACTAAATAAATATTACTTATCTCAAGATCAAATCACCCAACAAATGAAGGCATTGATTCATTCTCTCGTGACACATCTCCGTGTTTAAAAAACAAAGTTATTTATTATCACCCTCCAATTTTTAATGTTGGTTTCTTTTTCTTTTGAGTATTGTATAGCAATCAAAAATGTTAAATTAAAAAAAAATATATATATATATAAAGTGTGTTTGTAAAAATTTTTTAAGATTTAAAAAAAATATTGATTTTAGCACATTCTAACGAAACTTATAATACCACATTTTCCTTCGGTAAAAATATGTACCTAAGCCCCAGAGAGATGAAGGTCCAGACTTAATAGTTCTACTTTGGAATTATAATAAGCATAAAGGGACTGTTTCAATCTATTTGGCTAAATAATGAGTTTAATTATTTATAGATAGAACTCTATGACTCTGAGGTTGCTATCTTAATTAGCTAAGGGTCCTGGGTTCTGTTTCTTGCATGTTCAAAAAGTGTATTCTAAGTGCAATCAGCCTTTCACAACGCCAAGTTGACGGGTGGGGGACTGAGTGTTACATCTGTTCTATAAATAAGCTAGCTTGATAATTAAGTGCCGATCTAATTAGTTGTTTCAGAAAGTGGACGTAGAAACCTTTATCACAAAAAAAAATAATAGAAACTTAGCACTACACAATATACACCCAAAATAATGATGTAAAATTAATGTTTTATAAATAGTTAGAGCGAGTCAAAATTTATAAAAAAAAGCTAGTAACACAATCACATAAACATCACCATATGTTATATATGTATATATACATATACATATACATATATATGTACATATATGTATATGCACATATATACATATATATGTATATATGTACATATATGTATATGCACATATATAACATATATATGTATATATGTACATATATGTATATGCACATATATATATATGTATATATGTACATATATGTATATGCACATATATATATGTATATATGTACATATATGTATATGCACATATATATACATATACAGGCGCGGATTCAGGGGGGTTCAAAGTTCAGTTGACCCTCCTGTGAAAAGTTAGAAAATTTATATGAAAAATCAAAATGAAAGTTAAAATTTTAGAAAGAAAATACAACACAAATAAATCATACAATTTTGTATCTTTTTACGTGCAGGCACCTCTTAAGCCGGGTACACACGTATGTTATTCAATTTTCGACATTACTCAGGCAAGTGTGGAAAAAATATTCGTTTACCTGTACTAATATTTGTCGTGCATAGCGAGTAACGAACATTGTTTCGCATAGAGATGGTAAACTACCACATATCAAAGAAGACTAATAATCGCCTAGAAAGCAGTTCATCCCCGAATACCGAATATAGAGTATGTATGGACAACAGGAGTGGTGGAAATGTGGGGGACTCTGCCCCCTGGAAATAATTTGCCCCTCCCTGGAATAAATTACCCCCTAAATATATTTCAAATCCTCTGATACTATCGAATATGAAGCTTAAAGATAGCCTTAAATCAAACTCCAAATTACTTTTAGATGCATGTCATTTTGAAGAATTTTCACGCGAGGACCACCCCAAATAGCCTAGATTTTCAAATAATTCAATCTTCAAAATGTTTTCTGTGGAAGACCAGTTCAAAGATTATTTTCTAGAGGTATCTAACTATCGTAAAAGATTAAGGTGAGGTTTACTCTAAATAGCTTCGAGGGGCATCCAAATACCAAAAAATTATCGGTGAAGAACACTTTAAATGGCTTATAAAAGAATCTAATTTAAAAAAATCAAGGTGAAGACTGCTCATAGATTCCAGTGTGAACCATTTTTCAAAAAATTGTTGAAGGAGGGCCACTCCAAAAATTTATAAAAACTATCTGATTTTAAAAATTTGGAGAGGATAACCACGGTTTAAAACATATCAAATATGAATGAGAAATTATGAAATGGCTTTAAACAGAAATCTAACATTTTTAGTAGCTATTTTACCGGTATTTACAATTATGACTCCCCTATGAAAATTATCTGGATCCGCCCCTGTACATATATATAGCGTTGAGCAAAATTATCAAATATATTTATATACATCGTTGAACAAAATTATCAAAAATAGGCTTTCAATTAACTACCCAAGTAAGTTTTCCTCATAGAAACTAGCATATTATATTGTTATCACAATATACACTTATCATATACACATCTTAAACAAAACTACTTAAATATTTTTAACAATTATAAAATTATGAAAAATCTGTCTTATGTAAGCTATCAGCTATTTTTAATATTCAAATAAAATTATCATGGACAAACATTCTCAGATGTCCACTTTGAAATAACTCTTCAAGGCCATTTTTGAAATAAAATTCAAAATTATTCATAAGTAAATAAATTTTGAATTAATTTTATTTAGAAAAATACACATTATAAATTATTTATTATCTAAAATAGACCCCAGATATAAATTTTAAACAAAATCATCTTATCCATTTTCAAAATGTTTCAAATTTATTAAAAAAACGCCATCATTAAACTAAGCTTAAAAATTAATTCCAAAAAACCAATATTTGGTTTTTATTTACTGTGTCAATCACTCTTCAGATAAACGTTTTAATAAAAAAATTTAGTCATTTTCAAAATAATTAGAATTTTCAAAAATAACTCCCCAGTATAGAGTACCCTTAAACAAGTTTGTACCCAAAAACCTAGAATACAGTGTTATTTGGGTGGTCAGATATCAATTTTGAACAAAATCGTTAAAGCATTTTTTTAAATTTGGAATAAAAAATCATTCAAGAGTAAATTGCACTTAATTTCAGAGATAGGGTCAAAATATCAAGATTATAAAATCCCCTTTCATGTGTTCGCGGACACATAAACGTAAATATTCTTCATAATCTCGATGTTCAAAAATGTTCACGATTAAAATACTTTATCTTTAGAAGCTAAAGTGAAAAGTATGCAATATTGTTCCTCAAACATTAATAAAAATCTGATGTTGGTTTTAAAATGATGACTGTGTCTAGTTTAGTGACAAATAAAATGCATTAAGCATTTATTTTATTTCAGTGTGAATACTGTTCAAGTTGTAAAATTAACTAAGTCAAGGAAATCTATTAATGAATGCTTCATTAAAGGCAATAAAAATACGACAAATGGTATGAGTTTAATTTGAACACGTCGTGTTATATTACTTTTACTACTTCATTTTGAAATAATAATCTTGAGTAACATCTTATGCAGATCATCTCTTTGGAATGACAGGAATGCCAAAAATGTTGCTTGAAAATATTTATTGCGCCCCTGACTGTGCTATTTAAAACATTGTTTCGTTAACGCTTCTAAAGAGAAACAAGAAATCTGTCTAGACTCTGGAAAGCAAAAAAAAAAAAATCTAGAATATTTTTTATTGACTTCATAGGCAAACCAGAACATGGTTTAGGCTTTACGATACTTAAAGAGGTCTAGAACATATTTTTATCGCTGCCAAATTGAAAATAATAACCTTTTTAGCCTTTAAAACATCTGAAGAGGTCCAGAACATATTTTTACCGCTATCAAAGAGAAAATAAGAACTTTTTTACCCTCTAAAACACCTGAAGAAGTCAAGAACATTTTTTTACCCTTACCAAATAGAAAATAAGAACTCTTTAGCCTCTAAAACACATTAAGCGGTCCAGAACTTTTTTACTGCTGCCAAATAGAAAATAAGAACTTTTTTTAGCTTCTAAAACACTTGAAGATTTCCAGAACATTTTTTGCCACTATCAAAAAGAAAAGAAAAACTTTTTTAGCTTTTAAAATACTTGAAGAGGTCAATAACATTTTTTTACCTTTACCAAATAAAAAATAAGAACTTTTTATCATCTAAAACACCTGAAGGAGTCAAGAACATTTTTTTACCCTTACCAAATAGAAAATAAGAACTTTTTTACCCTCTAAAACACCTGAAGGAGTCAAGAACATTTTTTTACCCTTACCAAATATAAAATAAGAACTTTTTTACCCTCTAAAACACCTGAAGAAGTCAATAACAGTTTTTTACCCTTACCAAATAGAAAATAAGAACTTTCTTACCCTCTAAAACACCTGAAGAAGTCAATAACAGTTTTTTACCCTTACCAAATAGAAAATAAGAACTTTCTTACCCTCTAAAACACCTGAAGAAGTCAATAACAGTTTTTTACCCTTACCAAATAGAAAATAAGAACTTTGTAGCCTCTAAAACACATTAAGCGGTCCAGAACTTTTTTACTGCTGCCAAATAGAAAATAAGAACTTTTTTTAGTTTCTAAAACACTTGAAGAGTTCCAGAACATTTTTTTACCACTATCATAAAGAAAACAACATTTTTAGCTTTTAAAATACTTGAAGAGGTCGTGAAATTTTTTTAACTACACCAAAAATAAAATAAACTTTTTGGCCTCTAAGATACTTAAAGGAGTCCAGTACATTGCTTTTTTTAAGGATAGGAACAGTAGCAGCATATATTTTGTATCACCGTGTCCAACTACTCATTCAGGTTATACTCTTATGTACTAACTACACTAATGGATTAGGGATGAAGAAGGTTAAATTTAGAGGAAGTGTACCCACATTTACTTGGAGAGAGAGTAGGAAACCATTTAGGATAAACCAATTTCAGTACACACGACCAGGATCGACCCACGATCTTCCCTTCCTCGACAGTCTAGTGTAATGCAGGACAAGTTCCTTGTAAACATGTAATTCCGTGCACCTTATTTGAATATCTAGTTATATTAAATTTCTGCCTCATACATTAAATACTTTATCAACGATAGTACGTGAATCCATAAAATAGCAAGTTTGAACCCTCGTGAACTGTAATGATTTGAAACCATTGACTATTTTGTAGGTTATAATTAAGCACGTTTTAAAATTGTTCAATACAAATTTTATGTTGGAATGATCTTAAGACCAGAAATACGTGTTTATTCAACATTGTGCTCTCATATCCGTCTCATCCCGTCCTCTTCTAACCCTGTCTTGAAATTGAATACTATATATGCGACTGATATATACAACGTGTATCTAAAACATAGCATCAAACTTTGGCAGGCTATTCCTTGGGTGAAAATATAATAATTCACATCAACAACCTAGGGTTCACCTTGGATAATAAGGGTGGTATACTCCCCTAAAGATAGAGCTAAAAACGACTGTTGTATGAAATATTATGAGAACTGCTTAGGGTATTACAACGAATATTTGTATACTACTTATTGAAACTTTGATCGTTAATAAACTAAATGTGCTGTTACCGTTAACCATCACATCATGTAAAAAAGAGGGGGTTGTAACACTTTTTTCTGCAATAAAATATGTAAAAGTAAGTATTACCAATTTTGACCTAAGATTACAAAACATGGAGTAAAAATTAACAAAAAAGGTATCTTGGAGAAACTGTCTAGCTTTCCCCGATTCCGAAATAATATACACAAGTTTGAGCTCAGAGACAAATGTATCTAACACAGCTATACTGCCTCCCTACCTGGCAGGAATTAACACTTGTCTTTGAAATCACACATGCATGATTATCTCGGAAACGGGGAGAGCTAGCCAGTTTCTCTAAGACACCTTTTGTTGTTAATTTTTACTCCATGTTTTGTAATCTTAGGTCAAAATTGGTAATACCTACTTTTACATACTTATATTGCAGAAAAAGTGTTACAACCACCTCTTTCTTACATGATGTGATGGTTAACGGTAACAGCACATTTAGTTTCTTAATGATCAAGGTTTCAATAAGTAATTATACAAATATTCGTTGTAATACCCTAAGCAGTTTTCATAATATTTCATACAACAGTCGTTTTTAGCTCTATCTTTAGGGGTGTATACCGCCCTTACTATTCAAGATGGACCCTAGGTTGCTGATGTGAATTATTCTATTTTCACCCAAGGAATAGCCTGCCAAAGTTTGATGCAATGTTTTAGATACACGTTGTATATGGACCAAACTGGTATCCGAACGAAGCTGTAAGAGTTGTGACACTCGAGGTATTATAGCCATCAGATGAGGCTACCGGGGAACACCCTCTATTGGCTGTAGAGTGTAATCTACCGGGGAGTGTTGTTGAGTTGATATGTATTATAGGTCGTCCCTCTCGCTGTGGAGTCACTTTGGGATCTGGCGTGAGGCTGTTTAGGAGGGTCAGCTTTAGTATCATTTGTTTATAAATGCTATTACTTTTTAATAAATTTTATTTTTATTTAAATATAAAAGCAATTGACCTAGAATTATTATGTTTGAATAATAAATGCGGCAGCTTAAACTAGATAGCTTAGCACGTCACGGGCCGCGTTATTGTTATTGTTTATTTATTGTTGGAAGTCGAATTTGAAAATAGGATAATAACTTATCTCGGACCGTTCCTACACCAAGGTTGCGGACAGAATGAAGACAGGAGCCTTCTTTTCGGTTATATGTTTCGAAAAAATTCATTCAAGAATATTTTTTCTGTTTTTCGTTAAGTTGCACCATGTTCTATTTGTTCCAGAAGTGATGTAGAGAGAAAGAGAGTGTTTTCAAAGTGGTTATATTTCAGAAATATTTACAATTAGGGGGGGTGGGGACATTTAACAATGGAAAATAAAAGATTATGGCACAGAGTCGTTGTAAATAACATAAAAAATAAATAAATGATCCCCCAGGCGTGTAAGAAGCTTTCCTAACAAATGTGGATGCATTTAGTCTTAAGTTCTGAAACTATTCATTAATTTAAAATATATTGAGGCTGGTAACTTTTGATTTGAATTATTATGAAATGAAAAATCTCTTGCATTACATGGCAGACACCCTCAAGTTGACTGTCGGTGACTTAAACTATCTAAGCTACGGGAGTAGTATGAGAGGGGTTCATTTTAAAGAAATCCACTTTTGTGGTCACGTGGTCTAAATGTTAAGTTCATCTAGTTGGCCACTGATGGGGAGGTTTAGTTTCGAATCCCACCCACATGTGCTGAGACTGTTTTTCTACTAAATAGTTTATCACGCTTTCTCTACGCAACTGTGGGTACATTAGCTATAAATTATATCTTACACATACCTATCACTCCAGCGAAATTAATATATACGCAGCTAAGTGAAAGGGACGTGAATTGTATAGAAATTTTGTTAAAACTTATCTGAATTAGACGATTTTTGTTTAGATTAATAATAAATGGGTAAATGATTTTCGGGCTTGTAAAAGGTCCCGTATAGTTCTAATATGACCTGGAAATTACATTTTGAAAGATGAAATAGGCTCATTTTACAATGAATAGTGAGCTTGTCTAGTTTATGTTTTTATTTTTTTTAAATAATATTTTTATATTTGAAGATTGATTTGTAACTTGACGGAAAGTTTTCAAACATGACAACCTATCTATAAGAGAGTTTTCAGTGCAACATACTTATTAAAATATTAGATGTCATTCGTTAAATAAAGTACTCAACGTCTTCACAAAACGATGGAATTACAGAGGAAGTTGCCCTAATGTTAGATGGATGGTTTGAAGGTTATTTATAAATCTTTCTAGTAAAATATTGTGTGTCCACCTGTGCTCTGTTTGTCATTAATACGTAACTGAATATGACCAAATAATGTCCTAATCACTAAGACTGATGTGTAGTTTGTATTATCTAACTAGCTCCAACGATGGATACATGGATGAAATATCAAACTAGTCTAACTTGATTGGTTGGTAACGAAGAGGTCAAAGTATTGATATCAGCCACGTGTACAAGATGGTATTTACTAGAGGGTTTTCAATACTATCTCTCTAAGAAAACGCATGTACATTTCCTCTAGATTATACTTTACTCATCCTTAACCCCATTCGCTTGATCAAAATGAGTATAATATTTTTTAATGTAAGAAATTGTGGGAAGAAATATTAGTTATTTATAAACCTTCTTAGGTCGTATTTCTTAGCACCACGTCTTACTAACCGTTCGGGTTATGCGCCTATGTACCAAATACGCTAATGGTTATAGGGGTTAGGAAGGTTATATTTAGAGGAAGTGTACCCACATTCACGAGGAGGAAGAGTTGAAAACCATTTTGGAAAAACACCCTCGACCTAGTTTCGAACCTCTAAATCCCCGTCATCAGCAGTCCAGTCTACTGCAATAATGACGCCTTAGATCATGCGGCCACTGAAGCGCATCTACTTAGTAATTAAATAGCCTAAGCTCTTAAGGTATCCCTCTCATGTTACACTGGGTTGCCGATTACAGGTATATCGGTGTTCAAATCCCAGTTTGGTGTATTGAGAGTGTTTTTTTTTCCTAAATTGGTTTTACACTCTCCCTCCACGTAAATGTGGGTACCCTTCCTATAAATACAAACTTACTCATCCATAGCACATTAACATAATTTGTACATACGCGTCCAGCCTGAACGGATCGTAAAATGTGGCGGCAAAAAAATAAATAAAACGCTTATCGAAACAACTTGAATAATTTTCTAACTAGTTACACTAAGTAACCATTTTATTTAACTTTCAAACAATTACTAATTAATTGCTTGGATGTTTTTTTATCATCAGTCAATTAAATAATTATTAATAGAATTTCCTTATAAAAATCCTGTTTATTTTAATGCAAGTGATGTCATTCTTCAATTACATCAAACCGTTAATTACTAAGTGGCAAATTGAAGACTGATTTGTTCATTAACATGGTATAAGCTATATAATATTAACTAAGATCATACGGATCAAATATTCAAGACGTCCCACATTCCTTTCAATCAGTAGAAACATATTTTAGACGTATAAACTAGTTAGTCTCAGTCCATGTTTTAGAGCTGGCTCCAAGGGAAATAATCTCCGACAAACCTCTCGCTCTATGGACAGTATATGTAGCCATACATGGAACTGGGTACCTCCCAGCCAGCAGCTATAAAACATGGGTGGGGTACACGAGGTACAGGGGAGATGAATCTTTTGTGGCTGAGCTCACAGAGTGATGGGTGTGGAGATGATCTCACAGAGTGAAAGGGGGGGGATTGTGTATTTCACCTCACAGCGTGACTAAAGTTAGGTATGATTGTGTATTTCATTCCACAGAGTGATTAAAGTGAAGTATGATTGTGTATTTCACTTTACAAAGTAATTCCAAGGGTGGTATGATTGTGTATCTTACCTCACAGAGTGATAAAAATGAGGTATGATTGTGTATTTCACTTCACAGAGTAATTTCAATCGTAGTATGATTGTGTATCTCACCTAAGAAAGTGATTAAAGTGAAGTATGATTGTAAGGTTCACCTCACAGAGTGATAAAAGTGAGGTATGATTGTGTATCTCTCCTAACAAAGTGATTAAAGTGAGGTATGATTGTAAGGTTCACCTCACAGAGTGATAAAAGTGAGGTATGATTGTGTATCTCACCTAACAAAGTGATTAAAGTGAGGTTTTATTGTGAATCTTACCTAACAGAGCAATAATGAAGATATTATCAAGACAAATTTGTGATAAAGTAATAATATATTATGTTCTTATTTACTGACACATTAAATAACAATACAATATATTTATTTTATTATTAAAACTAGCATCGCGTCTTACTATCCTGTTGGGTTATTCGCAAATGTAGGCCTACTATTTACGCTGATGAGCTAGGAATGAGGAAGATAGAGTTTTAGAGGCTGATATACATGTATTTGAGTGAAAAGAGAAAGAAAAACGTCTTAGAATCAAACATCCTCAGTTCACCCGACCGGGATTCAAACCCCAATATTCCCGTCATCAGCCATGGAATTATGAATATACAAGGTAGAAGCCTGCGCATCCCCCAAGGTCAACCGAGGAAGGTGATGACGTCAGAATCGAGCTTATGGACTGGCTATCTCACCGGTTTATGCCTATAAAAGAAGCAAATTTACCATGGATGGACTTCTAACTCCAGGTTTTTTAAAATGATTCAATGAATGGTTTGACATATCCAACTCATCAGGCTCTGTTGACCAAAACAATAATGAGAAAAAGGGTATAGATCGAACAAAAATAATTAAGATATTGTAATTCAGGATCTGACTGAATTCATAGTATGAATGTTGTTTGTACAGAGCCCAAGTGGCATTTAAAACAAACCCAATGGTGACTCGAAAGGAGGGATATGCCCCCTTCCTCGGTAGAGCATAAATAATACTAATACATATTTAAACAATATTATGAAGTTGGATGCAGAGCGCATAATATAGGTGCTTACACTGACTACATTTTAAAGCCTGGATTACAACTTGATATTTAAAAGTTATACTACTATTCACATTAAACGTACTCCTAAAATTCTCAACTCAAAAAAATAAATCTTTGGTATATTGTACGTAGACAAATAAAATTTTAATTTATAATGCCTTACTGTTTGAAGAATATATAAATAAAGGTACAAGAAAATAATTAGTAGCAACGATTCCTATGTTTAAAAGTACATCAGTAGTCTTAAGGCTCTTAACTCGATAAGGGTTGTTACACCTGGGACTACACTTAGATAAGACTTCAAAGAACCTCGTACCACACTCGATTTCACAAACTTTGACGTGACGGATTTAAACTGACAAAGCTACCAGAGCTTGTTAGTCAACCAAATGAGGTAGAATGCCAGCCAGATGCATCACCAGCTCTTCTTGGGGTGGGGGGTACATAGTACAAACCTAGTTTCATTTGAAATTAGAATATAGGAAATATTTTATACAAATAATACCATATGTCAACGGAATTAATCATTTGTTCATTGCTCCAAATGTGGATTTTCAATTTTCTGAGTAAAACAATTCACTATTTATTTAACGGAGCTAAGAGTGTCCCACTTGAGCATATTTTGGGGGGACCGTGTACCCCCTACCCCATACCCTAAGCTAACGTCGCATCACCCCATGCAAATTGCTATAGATATCTCGGTCACAGTATGGCTCCGATGATAAACTAAGATTACTTTCAAACAGTAATAATATCTTCAAATGGGAGTTTTAAAAAATCCTGCAAACTTTAAATTCTGATAAATGTAGAAAATATAATACCCCTACTCATTTGAAAACTGTGATTTGCTCATTTATAAAGGGCAAACGCTATCAACATAGCTCTAAAATTAGTAATAAACTAATTTTTTAAACGTACTATAGTTTTTTCCCTGCCTTTTTTCATTCTGTTTTTCATTTATTCAAGGTATTTAATGTGCACTTTCTGAACCAACTGATTATATAAACACACGACTTATAAACTAATTTAAATCTAGAACATAGCCTGACCGTTAATTCAGCACTGTGAAAGGGTAAACTCACATTTCACCAAAGATACATTTTTCAGTCCTGCCAGGAATCGAACCCGGGACCCTTAGCTCAGCAGACACCGACCGAACTAAGGTGTCTGACCCTGCATTTGTTCATGAACCGAAGAGTAGTGTATAAGTTTAGCACATTTGAGTGATTTTTACTATAGCTAATAAAAATAAAAGTCGTTTTGAGCACTTACATAAGTTAATTAGTTATCTTACGTTACCATAAAAATAACTTCAAATAGCTACATAAAACAATTAATATACATTTTCTTTTACTCCTGCGGCTAGCCTCACTTTTCCCTAGAACTTTTATTCTGACTACAGCCTTGATTGAATGGCCTGCCCCTCCCCCCTCACAGTATGTTTCTGGGTGCACCACTGCACAAACCTTAAGAACACCAAGAATACTACTCCATCCCAACATTTAAACTCAATCTATGTTCATGTACATGAAGCGTGTTGAGACAAAACACATAGCCTACTAGTGGAAACACAGGTGTTGAGAGTGATTGGGGTGAGGGGGGAGTGTTTGGACATCAAAACACACAGCCTACTAGTGGAAACACAGGTGTTGAGAGTGATTGGGATTAGGGGGAGAGTGTTTAGACATCATAACACACAGCCTACTTGTGGAAACACAGGTGTTGAGAGTTATTGGGTGTTGAGGGGGGAGTGTTTAGACATCAAAACACACAGCCTACTAGTGGAAACACAGGTGTTGAGAGTGATTGGGATTAGGAGGGATTGTTGGGAAGTTCGGACTCTGCGGTAATTTGATGGACCCTCCTATGAGAGGTCCATATATATATATATATATATATGTACACATACTTTTATTGGTTAAAGGTATAACAACATTTTATAGTAGACTAACCGCCCCATAGAAAAATCAACTCCCCGTGTTCTCGAGCGGAATAATGTTTCAAGGATTTTCATGGAAAATATCTCAGGAGAAAAGTCAAATTTTTTCTTAGTGTCGCATCTTACTACCCGTTCGAGTTGTACTCAGATGTACTAACTGTGCAAATGTGCTGTGGATGAGGAAGATTTAGTTCAGAAGAAGTGCTTAGCACACAAGATTGGTCGACGTAGTTCAAATGGTATCGCACTGAGTTAAGGCTCCCGGGTTTGATTACTGGAGCGTATTATTGATTAAATTGGAGTTTCCTTTCTCACAGAGACGAATTAATGGCCGGTGGACAGGATGTTGTGTGGATCATGGAATTAATTTAATTTGTGTGTCATGTGATGATAGAAATATTTTATTCAGAAAGTACACAGTAAATACCACAAAATAAAGTAAATACATAAAGAGGATAGCTTTAACGAATATTAAGAAGTGGTGTCAAAATAGCCAACAGTGGCGCACCTACAGTGACTCGAGGAAACTTCCGGCTAAAACATCTTTTCAAGTCCTTGCTCCGCTGCATTTCGTATCAATTAAACTTCCTGCACGTGGCATTGGAGGCATTACTATTCTTCTCTCACTTCCCAAACACAAGACTTGTTTTGTTTGTTTTTTGTGCATGCTGAACACAATTGAATAATATTTCCTTAGGTTTGAATCAAACAGCACGTTATGATTTTCGTGTTGGCTTCCGTTCCAACAAGTGACGTCATGATTTCATGTCTGCGTTCTCTCATGACTAGATCCGATGGCACTTTCATCCGCCCGTGGTCAGTTCCGACTCCTTTGCTGTTCGTGCATTGCAGACAAAAATTGGTATCTCCGTTTCAAGGACAGTCGAGTAAAGCAACCACGGAGTTTCCCAGAGAGTATTATTATATCAGCGCAACATCTTTCAACAAATTATATAGTCGGATCGAAACAGAAAGAATTCAAAAACTTTATTCTAGTCGGATTGATATCTGACAGCTCAACACGTGACTTTAATGATATTATTATTATTATTATATTTAGCACCGCGTCTTACTACCCGTTGGGGTTATACGCTTAAGTACTAATTACGCTAATGGATTAGGAATTGGGAAGGTTGAATTTAGAGGAAGTGAACCCACATTTGCGTGGAGAGAGAGTGTAAAACCATTTAGGAAATAACCAGAGATTCGAACCTCAATCTCCCCGTCCTCGGCGGTTGAGTTCAACACGACTAGCGTGTTAGCCAACTACGCCACCGTGGCGGGTTTTAATGGTATTGCTAGCGAAATAACCTTAATTAACAGTCCAAAATATTACTATAATCGATGTGTTATAGAATATTAGGGGGGGTCGGGCAGAAAATATTTATATCGGGTGGGCTCGGGTGGGCATTTCATTTTGCGAACAACTTTGTCACAGGCCTATTAAATTTCAAATTAAAAGGTAAAACAGTAAAATTTGATTTAAAAAAATGTAAATGGATAGTTTATGCTCAAGCATTTATAGTTAAAATACTAGAGTAGATCTCGCTTTGATTTGTGAAAGTTTTGTTGGAGCGTAGCCGGTTCCTCTACATTTTCTAATTTAAATTAAGTTTTCACAACCATAGGACCTAAAATTCTCAACGTGGAAATGTTGAATTTGTTATGTTGTTGGCATTGACAGAGAAAATTGAATCGTATTAATCTTGATTTCGCTTTGTTGTAGACTTTTAACCCGTGAGAAACGTTGTCGTAGTTTTGTAGAAAGAAAACATAATAATTTACAAACTAATAAAAAATAATACTTATTTTGGTTTGGTATTGGTTGAATTAATTCAACTATGAATATCATTTACACACTATTTTTTCAAAGTTTGAACTATAGGTTAGTGCTAACATGGTATTATATTCTTACCAAGTTCTTGAAATGCCCGAAATTTCGGGTGCCCGACCACCCCTATAGAACATAAACAATACATATTATGAACACGATTGGAATAACAGTATTTGACGGTTACAAACTCTGCTAAAACCAAACCTCGATTTTCTTACGAATGGAGATTGGGAGCATTTTTTGGAATATACAAATCTATTATTTTTTTTGGGTCAACATTAATAACATTTTACTATATTATTATACTTAAGTTATGGGTATTGATAATATCTATCAAAAGTGACAGTTGCTGATAACATGACTTGACAACTGGACAGAAGATCTAGTAACATTTCCAGCTGTCAGATAAGTACTACATTCGTAAGTAAAGCGGTGTATTACTTTCTCTCATATTTCCGTGAGGAGGATCTGCGCTATCTTCCAGATAAATTGCTTCAATGAATGGCTGGCACTTAGGGTATTTTTCCCTATAATGGTCACCAGAGTTTGGTTAATTAGTCTTAAGTTAGGTTAAGACTAACCTCGGCTCCACAACATAATCCTATCATCTCATAGCGGGTATGGTCTGTAGACAACCTCCTATGGTGTACCTTTGGACAACGTTTTGTGCCACTGGAGCGGCTGCTAGTCTACATACAGACAGCCTCCTGTGGTGTACCCTGGACAACGTTATGTGCCACCAGAGTGGCTAATAGTCTATATACAGACAACCTCCTATAGTGTACCCTAGAAAACGTTCTGTGTCACCAGAGTGGCTAATAGTCTACATACAGGAGACCTCCTGTAGTGTACCCTGGACAACGTTCTGTGCCACCAGAGTGGCTAATAGTCTACATACAGACAACCTCCTGTGGTGTACCCTGGACAACGTTCTGTGCCACTGGAGTGGCTAATAGTCTGCATACATACAACCTCCTGTGGTGTATCCTGGACAGCGTTCTGTGCCACCAGCGTGGCTAATAGTCTGCATACAGACAAATCCCTGTGGTGTACCCTGGACAACATTATGTGCCACCAGAGTGGCTAATAGTCTGCATACAGACAACCCCATGTGGTGTACCCTGGACAACGCTATGTGCCACCAGAGTGGCTAATAGTCTGCATACAGACAACCCCATGTGATGTACCCTGGACAACGCTATGTGCCACCAGAGTGGCTAATAGTCTGCATACAGACAACCCCCTGTGGTGTATTCTGGGTAACGTTCTGTGCCACCAGAGTGGCTAATAGTCTGCATACAGACAGCCCCCTGTGGTGTACCCTGGACAACGCTTTGTGTCACTGGGGTGGCTTATAATCTACATACAGACAACCCCCTGTGGTGTACCCGGGACAACATTCTATGCCACCAGAGTGGCTAATAGTCTGCATACAGACAGAAATAAGAGAGACAACAAAAATCTTGACTTGTTAGCCCTTTGAAAGATTGGGAGTCCAAAATTTTAATTTGTAAATCTGTCAAAATCTCAAACTATCATCAATGACACTTATAAAATATCTAAACCCTTGTATTAAAGCCTAGGCCATTGTCTTGCCTAAATGAGAATTGGTAGCTGCTCATTTGTTTGAAGGTACCATGCAGGAGCCAAGAGGAGTCTATTGCTACCACAGGAAGAGGGTTCTACCATCGTCACACTCAATGGGATATCTTAAAAATTACCCTCCTTAAGGGTACTTTTCTCTACATAGTCGATGTTTCCAGCTCGTTAGTGAGGCCAAATATTTATCAAGGCCAGAGAGAAGTATCTGAGAGCATAGCTCAATCCCAGATGGCAGATATGTTTGTTAATTTGTGGGGAGCTACTGTTATATAAAATAATACCAGCACTGGAGGTTATTTGTTATGTAGAAGGTTATGGCTGTCGGTAAAAGTAAGAACTATAGTCTGTATGTTAAGTAAGAGAGAATTCGAAACATATCAGTAAAAGTTCAAATCCCAATATAATTTAACATTATCTGTAGACGGTTGCAGAACACATTGGGGTACAGGGGTACATTACAGCCACCATATGACTTGATTCATAGGTAGATACATCATCAGTATAATACTAACCAACCCAGATTATAAGATTAGTTTACTTCCTTTAGTTGAAAGACAAATAATTCTACATAAGTTACAGTATAATGTATGTAGATTCGGTATGGAATTATACTGTTAATTGTATAAAAAACAATTAGTTATGAGAAAATGCCTCTAATTACCGTGGAAACATGTTTTAAATCGTTTCTAAGGACACCCACTTTACCTTTGTTACGAAGCTTTACCAGAAACACATAACATCTCAGAAACAGTTATACTGCTAGTCTGCCGAGGACGGGGAGATCGAGGTTTGAATCTCGCTCGGGTGAACTGGGGTGGTTTTTAATAAATTGTTTTCACACTATCCCTACATGCAAATGTGGGTTCGCTTCCTCTAAATTCAACCTTCCCGATTCCTAGCCCATAAGCGTAACTAGTACTCAAGCGTATAACCCGAACGGGTAGTAAGACGTGGTGCTAAGTATTATTATTATTATTAGCTAGAGTGCCCTGCAGAGCCAGACCAACAGGTCAGGTGCGTGGTTCTAAGATACCTTAACTATACAGTGGGATGCGTTTTAATTTCCCTTGCGTAGTAAACACATCTAATCACAGGTGCACACGAACTGCGGAACAATATATCCGAGCTCGGTAATATCCCTACACGAACTGTGGGATAGAAATGACATTCATAATGACTTTGTTCAAAATAGAACATGGTGATTAGGTTAGGTTAAATTAGGTTAGGATAGGCTAGGTTAGGTTGAATTAGGTTAGGTTAGGTTAAGTTAAATTATGTTAGGTTAAATTATGTTAGGCTAGGTTAGGTTAGGTTAAATTATGTTAGGGTAGGTTAGGTTATGTTAAGTTAAATTAGATTAAGTTAAATTAGGTTAGGTTAGGCTAGGTTAGGTTGAATATGTTAGGTTAGGTTAAATTAGGTTAGGTTAGGTTAGGCTAGGTTAGGTTGAATATGTTAGGTTAGTTTAAATTAAGTTAGGCTAGGCTAGGTTAGGTTAGGCTAGGCTAGGTTAGGTTAAATTCTGTTAGGATAGGTTAGGTTAGGATAGGTTAGGTTGGGGGTTGAATGGGATTACAAATCGTTCCGCAATTCGTGTGAACCGGCTGACAGGTATACTTTATTCATGGTGGCTACAGACAGGGAAAACAGGGAAAACCTGGAAAAGTCAGGGAATTTTTGAATGACAGGGAAAACAGGGAAATGTCAGGGAGTTTAACTAAAAAATAAGGAAAAGTCAGGGAATTAAAAAAATATGTCTAAAAATCCCATTAATTTCGCAACTAAACACTAAAACAAAAGTTAATAATACCTAAATAAAATAACATTTTAATTTTTTAAATAAGTGATAAGACTGTTTATGTTTAGTAGATACAAACTTTTTTTAAATGTGATCAAAAATAAATAAATAAAACAAGTCATCATCCACCATTAAAACTGGAAAAAAGTAGTCAGGGAAAATTGAAAAATGTTGCCTGGAAAACCTGGAAAAGTCAGGGAATTTTGTAAAATATGTTTTGTAGCCAACCTGTTTATTCCACAATTCGAGTGGGCCCTAATTGAATGTCTGCGAACAGGTATAATTTATTCAGCAATTTGAGTGCACCCCTAATCACTACGCTAGTTAAGAACTTGAAATGTGTTTATCTAACAAATAACAAAACAAATACCTCAATACATATTACAGGCTGATATTGATTCTAATCAAAATAATTATAACACATTTACTTGCGACATTGAAATAAAATGACCAAATACAACGAATTTATCTGTTTTTTATTGTACTAGTTTATCATTTTCAGGTTGTTATCTCTAACATAAGTGACCTAAGTTACGGAGCAAACTGTTTTATTTCAAGCTCTTTATATGGACGACCGTATATTTCACACCTGTAACACTGCACGTCATTGAAGCTCGGTGTGTCCTATCATTACAGCGCACTTTTGCCAACGTGCGTCAGTAAAATGAGCTCAACTTCTTAAATTTCTCTCGGAGCCCACATACAAAATTTGTATTTTCTGAATTATCTAACTAAAACTTGCTTGTCTATAAAATATTTATTCAATTAATCTTCCATTTTATGTAAAAAAAAAAACTGTAAACGAATTTGGTTCTCTGCAGTTGTCAGTTATTCTGAATGTATGTACTGTATCTATTCTCCATTTAGCAAATAGCAACTAAATGAATATTATTTTTGTATCAACTTCCTCTATCAACAAATTTAGCCCTAATTAAATTCATTACTGACATTCCGGTCATTTAATTGCTGTACAGATTTTTTTCTAACAAAAATTTGAAATCCTATTTTTTTCATTGTCCTTTTATGATTTTACGCCAAAAAGATAATTTTTACTTTTTATATAACTAATTATTTAAAATAATTTATAGTTACTATGTATGGTTACGAATGCATATTTAATTAATGTTTTGTAGTGCATTCGAGGACTATAAAAAACATCCAGTAGAGTGAACTTTTAATTATTAATGTCCACACCTAGTAATTAATGGATTAATTAAAGCGGTAGAATTGAATAATATTATCTAAAATAAACTCACCATTATTAGTGTGAGATGGTGATGGAAAACACATGGTGATAAATCGTATGGCAGGCCAAACCTAATGTACCCGAATGTGATTCGAAATTTAACTTCTAAGTCTCCATAAATTTGGTCTATTATGAGACTGATACCTTAACCCACATGAGCACATATTCAGGCAGTAATAAAATGGAAGCTGTTGTAAATGTAATCTATTTATATTCGACAGTTTTTCAGTTACCCCCAGCTGACAAACCATCATGTTTACTCTAATGGTTAAGGAGTAATCAGGGTATTGTTAGAAAAATTGTACCAGCGTTGGCGTGGAGGTAGAGAGATAGCTAGAAGAACAACCTTAATACACTAAAACAAGAATAAAACCATATCCACCCCACCCCAGAAAAATCAGACCAAACGAAACATATTATGCCCTTTTCCGAATATTCAGAGGTGCGAGCTATTCTCACCTTGAATAACATTTTAAATAATCTAAAATAGGATTTAGAATGGCTGACGAAGACAAAATATAATTTCCAGCTATTTTTTCAACACCGCGTATTACTACTCGTTCAGTTTGTGCACCTATGTACTAATTACACTAATATGTTAGGTATTTAGAAGGTTTAATTTAAAGGAAGTGTACCTGCATTTGCGTGAGGGGAGAAGGAAAACCATTTATGGAACACCACTCTCAGTACATCCAACTTGGATTGAGCCCTGATCTCACCGTCTTCAACAGTCTAGTATATCGTGAGAGTAGCACCTTAAACCATGCGTCCACCAGCTGTTAGAATTGAGACCATCTGATGAAAGATAAAGCTGGAGAATAAAACCCTTGTATACAGGCACAGGAGTAGATTTAGTCACGTTTTGACTGAAAAAGAAACCTTTGCTAAGTTGGTAACGTGCCTACTTCTTGAGTAGCTCGATTTCTGACATGGCATATAGAAAAAAATAGCTATTCGTGAAAATGGGCTTTAGGCCCCTATCCTTTCTCAGTGTGAAATTAACAGCCTGGTAATGAGTTTGTAAGCTGTGTGCTGATATTATCAGTTGGGACCGAACGTGCATTTTAAATACCTTAATTTTATTTTAGTAACTATTTAAAAAGAGGTTGCACAACCGGTGGATCAACTATAGATTCACCCGCTTCAATGGCCGAATGATCTAAGGTGTCATTCTCGTGTTGGATTGGCCTGCTGATCACGGGTAGATCGGGGTTCGAATCTCGGTCGTATCTACTGAAGGTGGGGGTTTCCTAAGGGATTTTCCACTTACCTCCCATGCAAATGTGGCGAAACTACCTCTAAAACTCTTCCTTCCTAATCCCTACCTAATTAGAGTAATTATCATACATGCGTACGGTGTTACCTGAGCAGGTAGCAAGACGCGATGATAAAAACTCCACGGAACCAAGTTAAACGTTGCTCCTTGTCGTGTCTCTTGCATGCTGACCTGCCATACAGACAAGAGCTAGAGTTGCCTACGTAGAGTAAAACTGGAAGGGAATGTTTAGAAAATACATTTTGCGGTAAAAGTGATAACATTTATTTTATTTCTAGTGTTTTGTTAAGCCTCTATATGTTGGATAATGTTCTTCCTGTAATCTACTGGACACTTCATAGTGAGTTTATTAATTGGAGATAAATACAATAAATCACCAGTAGACTTCAGTTCAGTAGGTTACTCCATTTGAGGTAAAATAAGTTCTTAGTGAGAGGTGTTGTAGGGTTAGGTTACATTAGGTTAGGTTACAGTCTGATTTTCATAGGAAGCCCGTTATTTTAAAACTTAAAATTCATGTTGCCACAATGTCGGTAAAATTAGCACAACCTTACTCCATTTAATTAATAATGTAAAGATACATTATACAGTATTCCATATGGAAGTATTTTTGAAAGCCTTTTATAACTTTTTAGATGAAATTTATAATTAATAAATAAAATAAGAAATATTTGTGTAGTTCCAGAATTTAGTGACTTTATACCTACGTTGGTTTGCCTTGGATAAAAAGCAGCTACTAGTCAATGTACATCCGTCCATTGTGAATTCACAATCATTCTGGCATTTTCTTCAGTTTATTACTAGCACTTACATTTTGATTAGTTTCATAAATAGGTTTGGTCTCTTTGTCAAGGAATATAAATCGAATTTACCTATTAAAGTGACTAAACTATTTTGAGAGAATGAATAAGAAATTGTTTTTAATATGTTAAGCTTCTACAGAAAAGCAAAGCTATCGTTAGTTAAATAAACTTATCATATTTAAGTGTACTACAAGAATAATAAATACATATCAGGTCGTTAATTTATCATCAAGGGGACGTAATTTTAGAAAAGTTGTTTTTCAAACCTATTTGGAATCTAGAACGGGACCTCTGGATATTTTTGGTATTAAATATAAAATAAAAATTTACCTTATAATTATCTATTAGCCTACTTGTTTTTCTACAGTAACCACTTAATTTGTGACTTACGATATTTATACATTGTTGATATATAATCTACGTTAATCATTGCTATTAGAACAGCCCTACCAAAGCATCCAAACTGTCACTGGGATTTACATAAGAAATAAAAAGTTAACTTAAGCTATTGTTCGCCTGGGTAAGATGACAGTGATTTACTTTAAACTTTAAAATATATTAGCAAGTTATAACTTTAATATTATTAAAAGGAAATGTTGAGGTAAGGGGGAGCTTAGTAAGAAGGAGGTCTCAAACATTGGATGACTTGAAGGAAAGGAGATAATTCTGGGAGCTGAAGGAGGAGGCAGAAGACAGGGCGCGTAGGAGGTCTAAGTTCACTGACAAAAGGAATTGACCGTTCTTAAGACAGAACACATAATAATAATAATAATAATAATAATAATAATAATAACGATCAGACAAACAGACCAAACGTAAACATAGGTAATATAAGCCAACATTGCCTATTGGTGCATTTGCTTAGAGATAACCAATGCTAAAGACGCTACTTTATTTGTAAATTAAAGTCTCTACATCAACAAGAAGAGACAAACCAACACATTACAGTACATTGAGAAATGAAAAGCATTACAACGGTGATAACAATTAATGTTTCTTATTAATTAAATAAAACGTAATGCCCATCTTCTTTATTTTAATGTAACAATTTTTGAGGTTCAGTATTTAACAATATATGTACCTTATGTCCCTTTCGTATTAGAAAATGTCGCCAAATAAAATCAAAATGAAACCAACAAGAGATATATATTTTGATCTGTAGCTGCGCCACCAGTAGATAACAGTGTTATTTTGGTACAACAGTTACCAGGATTAATTCTAGCTTCTAGAATGTTATTTAAAAGAGCTAATGTTGAATTCTCAAGTCACGTCGCTCAAACCCCCTATGTTTGTAAACGAGGGGAAGGGAAGGCTGGAAAATCAAGTAATAGTTATTTTATCAACAACACTTTATTTATTCTTGAAGGCATGTACAGATGCAATAGGAATGGGAGAGGTTATGAAATGAACAGAACATATTTTATTGGATCTGGACAAGGAGGAAGATGAGTAGGGAGGAAGATGAAAAGGGAGGAAGATGATTAGGGAGGAAGATGAATAGGGAGGAAGATGATTAGGGAAGAAGATGAATAGGGAGGAAGACGAATAGGGAGGAAGATGATTAGGGAGGAAGATGATTAGGGAAGAAGATGAATAGGGAGGAAGATGAATAGGGAGGAAGATGATTAGGGAGGAAGATGAATAGGGATGAAGATGAATAGGGAGGAAGATAAATATGGAGGAAGACGAATAGGAATAAAGATAAATAGGGAGGAAGATAAATAAGGATAAAGATAAATAGGGAGGAAGATGATTAGGGAGGAAGATGAGTAGGGAGGAAGATGAATAGGGAGGAAGATGAATAGGGAGGAAGATGAATTAGGGACGAAGATGAATAGGGTGGGAGATGAAAAGGGAGGAAGATGATTAGGGAGGAAGATGAATAGAGAGGAAGACGAATAGGGAGGAAGATGATTAGGGAGGAAGATGATTAGGGAGAAAGATGAATAGGGAGGAAGATGAATAGGGAGGAAGATGAATAGGGAGGAAGATGAATAGGGTGGAAGATGAAAAGGGAGGAAGATGAATAGGGAGTAAGATAAATAGGGAGTAAGATGAATAGGGAGGAAGATGAATAGGGATGAAGATGAATAGGGAGGAAGATAAATATAGAGGAAGACGAATAGGGATGAAGATAAATAGGAAGGAAGATAAATAGGGAGGAAGATGAGTAGGGAGGAAGATGAATTAGAGATTAGGAAAGTGATGAAGAGCTTGAATCTGATATTGTGGACGATATAAATTATTATGATTCAGAAATTGAACAAAGTGCACGTCTTAATCCTGAAGAAGAATTTGGATCAATTTCAGATGATAAATACCACTTGTTAAAGGTTTTAGTTTTTCAATAGAAAAGATGTCATCACACATTAGGAAAACAATGAACCTCCTATCGAAACTTTAACTGAATAAGTGATTCATGAAACTACGTTGATCATGTTCAACACAATTTAAACTTATTTTTATTATAACACAATTTAGAATTTTGTATCTCTCATTTTTATGACTTTCATCTTAACCTAAAATATATTCTTATAAAGAAAATTTCAAACAAGGTTTTTTATTTTTTTTATTTTTAGAACGTTAATATTTTAATATATTAGTGTATACTCAAGTTAAAATAAATAGTTGTTAAGAAAACTAAAAAATTGTACTCTTAAAACATATTTTTATGTTTGAGGTAATCTCTCCCTCGCCACCTATAACGTTAATCTTCTCAGACTAGTCAAATAATAAATATTTTCAGACTGGTTTCTCAGGTTTTATTTTATCACTAATTGTATTTGAAAAAATGTTTTTATAAAAATATGCTGACCCTTAACTTAAAGGCAGTAGTTTGTTTAATTGCTGTGAATGTACCTGCAGTGACAGGAGGGGTGTTGAACCCGATTATACTAATGGAGTATTTGTATCTCAACTAATTTTCTCAACTTGATGAATGACAGACAGCTTCATCGCTCCCTCTCCTTTTATACTGTCACATTCTCCAGCATGCAGTCGGGCTGTAACTACTATATTGTACACATCACTTATGATCAATTAATAAAGATACTCCTTGATCAGTTAATAAAGATACTCCTTGATCAGTTAATAAAGATACTCCTTGATCAATTAATAAAGATACTCCTTGATCAATTAATAAAGATACTCCTTGATCAGTTAATAAAGATAATCCTTGATCAATTAATAAAGATACTCCTTAATCAATTAATAAAGATACTGCTTGATCAATTAATAAAGATACTCCTTGATCAATTAATAAAGATACTCATTGATTAATTAATAAAGATACTCCTTGATCAATTAATAAAGATACTCATTGATAAATTAATAAAGATACTCATTAATCAATTAATAAAGCTACTCCTTTATCAGTTAATACAGATACTCATTAATCAATTAATAAAGATACTCCTTGATCAGTTAATAAAGATACTCATTAATCAATTAATAAAGATACTCCTTGATCAGTTAATAAAGATACTCCTTGATCAGTTAATAAAGATACTCCTTGATCAATTAATAAATATACTCCTTGATCAATTAATAAAGATACTCCTTGATCAATTAATAAAGATACTCCTTGATCAATTAATAAAGATACTGCTTGATCAATTAATAAAGATATTTAGATATATCCCAATTTAATAATAATAAAAATGTATTTAATGTACACTATATTTATCAGTAGTGCAACGTCCTTCTGTCTCCCTCTATTGGCCACCCAGGCAGAATCTTCTCGAAGGGCAAGGGGAGAGACGAGGGACGGTTGCATCCCCTTACGTAAGGAATATTCTAGAAGCAAAGTCCTCGTAAGCAAACCTGTTGGAAAACGGATGTTCAACACTCGCGTGGTATTCCCAGAATCAGGAGTTACGTTCGTCGAGAGAAAACACTTTCGTTTTTATTAATCACAGAATCTGAGTCGGGACCGTAACTTTTCCGTGCCGATCACTAGATTGGATCAATCTTGATCTTCCCAGTTCCCTACGAAGTGAAATAGCAGCACGTGTGATGTCGGATCTCAGACTCACCCTGTTAAATTCAGCAATAGCGCTGAATAAATACTTAATTCAATTATAAGTGATTTCAAACATTGCCTGATTAAAAATATCCACAAGGAACTATCCCCGTATGAATCGTGAACCGTATCACTACATAAGTAGCTTCCAACGTGTTGGCACTAGAAAACGGGCCAGGGTCACCTTAGGAATAAACTTGTTTAGCAGCAATGTTTTCCTAAACAACACATTACTAAAACTAAGTAATGTATTCCTAAACAACATGTTATCAAATCCGAGCCATGTGTTTCTAAACCACATGTTAATATATCAAAGACATGCATTTCTAAACTGTTATATTTAGCACCGCGTCTTACTACCCGTTCGGGTTATACGCTTAAGTACTAAATACGCTAATGGATTAGGAATTGGGAAGTTTGAATTTAGAGGAAGTGAACCCACATTTGCGTTGAACCTCGATCTCCCCATCCTCGGCAGTCGAGCTCAACATGACTAGCGCGTTAGCTAACTACGCCACCGAGGCGGGTCATTTCTAAACAACATGTTAATAAGTACAAAACATGTGTTTCCAAACAACAATTTACTAAATCCAAGACATGTAATCTTATATAACGTTACTAAACTCAATTTAAATAGTTCCAAACTGCATCTTCTCCTAGATATCACTTTGTGAAGTTTTCAGAAAAATAGGGTGACATTATGTCAATTTTTATTGAACAACAAATTTATTCCTACTAAAGTAGTTTGTAGCAGCAATGTAGGCATACGTATCACTTGCACAATTTTATTTTAATTATGTTAGTTACTAAAGAACAAAGCCTCCTTCCACTTAAAAAACACCTAGCCGGACCTAAGCTTGGATAAAGTGTCAACTAAGGATAAACTACTGAAATGTGTTTATGAAAACGATAAAGTTTACTGTGTGAAATTGTCACTACTCACTTTAAAGGTAATCCATCTAAGCTCTAAAGGAGTATTTGAAACCATCTTTGATTCAATGACCCTCCTATTTTTATAAAGGGGATTCATTTATAATCCCCCCCGGCCAAAGAGTAGACCAAGAGAGTAGGCAATAAATCAATCCCGTTTGAAATGTTTTCGATAATATTGTATTATCATCGTGTGACCAATTGCTTGATGCATAACTGTAGCTGCCCGTTAACTAGGGATTGTTAACAGTTGGCTGAGCGCTAGTGTTCTAGCCTCTCATTCAGAAAGCCCAGGTTCAAATTATGACTGGAACTCTTGGGAGTAGTTTCCACCTTGTTTTGATATTCTTTCTTATACATCTAGATGAACGATGGTGCATTTTACTAAAATATACCATCTTTATTCTGTATTATTAAGCTAGTAATTGAAATTTGAAAGCTTTCCCAAACAGTCTGAAATATAAAAATGTGGCTAGAGAGATGGTGGAAAACTATATATTGTGGAATAGGACATTAGAGAGGAGCCTTCCCAGCACAAGTGATTGGAATTATACCCTGTTTTAGATCATCCTGGAAGGTTCTAAACGCCTAAGTCTATCGTTAATAGCAGACAGCGGCCTTTGCACAAGCGAGGGAAAAGTTGTCATCGCACCATATTAAAACTCTGCATGCAGTTTACAAAACAAACTCACATTTTAAATTTGAGTACATTTTGTGAAATTCTCAAGGTTATCAAAGATAAAAAAAATACAAAATTATCTATTGATAAACTAAAATATAAATCAAAACCTCAAGTTTGGTTTTTCAATAAATCCACTTGATGTCCGTGTTAACAAAACATAAAATATAATGTTTATAGATATGTAGATAGAAGACCTTCGAACGTACCAAGGCCGTACGTTTCCTACATTTCAAGAAGCAGCCATGCAACGTGGATTGTTTCTAGATTGCTTCTAGATATTAGCTAATGGCACCGTTCTTTGCTTGAATATTCACTATTTCAAATGCCATTTTAATTAAGACAACTATTTTCTTATATAATATGTATATTATTCTCATCAACCTTGCAATGCCAGTCAGTTGTATGTATACAAACTCATTTAACTAAGATTATTTAAACTCACACCAAGCTAAGAAAGATTACCAATTGACTCTTAAGAATATTGATGAAACTTATAAGTTGCATGGTTTTATTCTTTCAGCATTTAATTTGCCCAATCTTAAACCACGAAAATTTGTATGTGCAAATTTTGAATCTAGATTTTGCCAAAATGATGGATAAAGAAAAACAATGAACAACTTTTAATTATGAATTAAACCATAATTCTGGTCCAACAAAATACACCCGTATGCTATAAATGGTCCTCGCGACACTGGAAAAACATTTATAGACTGTGTTTAGTATAAAATTGTTTCAATTTAGGACTTGATGTGATCAGTAGCTAGGACAGGAACTACCAATGTTTTTCTGACTAGCAGTCGAACATTGGATGGTAAATTTAAAATTCTTCTAAAATTAAATGAGAATTTGATGTCACGCTTAAAATTGAATTCCAAAGAAGCTTCCAAAATTCACTCAATACATCTTATTACACGGGATGAAGCTCCATTGGCTACTCATTAATATATGTTAGTCATCTTGGAAATAATTATTGATATATATTCATGTTGGTGGTAAAATAACTTATTATTATTAGCACCGCGCCTTACTACCCGTCCAGGTTATACACATTTACGCTCATGTGTAATGTAGGGTGATCGTGAGATGAAATGGAGGACCTACAGTTTAACGTGGGATCCGAACCACGGTGGAGGCCTGGCATTCCACACATTCACAAGTTGTGATTAATTCACGTCTTGTCAGAGGTGAAGGAAGGGTTTGGCAATCAGATAAATCTGAGCCGGGACCGAGGATTGAACCCCGGACCCTTAGCACAGAAGTCCGAAACCATACCCCTAAACCACCAGATCACCGAATAACTATTCATAGAGGTGATTTTAGTCAGGTCCTCACGCTTCTCAACAGCTTTTTTTTAAATGCTATTAAATACTCCCAGCCTTAGTCACTGTTCAAAATAAGCCAGTTAAATAAAAACATGCAAATAAAATCCTACGAACTGGATATGGATGGTTCTTTTTTAAATATTGGTATCGCTGAACATCCCTCTGGGTATGTTGAGCAATTATATGTGATTGATTTACTGGCCAGTATTATAGCAGATAATAATATTGTAATTGAAATTTACGGCAGTGAATTTACTTCTCTAGAAGAAGTCATCAATCTTTTTTACTTGCCATTCTTTTGTTTCTATTCTCGCTTCTAAAAATGATAGTTGCAATTAAATAATTTTAAAGTCATTGGCCTTATACCCGGTAGTTCAAAAACATTTATTAGCTTCAATTTTCATTAGAAATGTTGAACAGTTTAGGTTCTAGTGGTTTGCCTCTGGATATTATTAAATAAAAAATTTGATATATTGCTATATTGTTAAGAAATATGAACGTTTCCCTTGGGGTTCTAAACAGAACAAGATTAATCGTACGAGATTTGCGTGAAAACTGTTTGGATTTGTAAATTATAACTGGATATAATGCTGGAAATACAGTTCTAATTCCGTGAGTCAATTTAACACCATCTAAAAATATATTTCCTATTTCTTTTCAGATGTGGCAATTTCCTATTTGCTTGGCATCTTATATGACAATTAACAAAGCTCAAGGACAAACACTGGAACTTGTCGGTATTTAGATGCCTCAACCAGTTTTTAGCCATGGTAAATCGAATATAAGAATGTCAATAGTGCGATTTTTTTCAAAAACCTGATAGTATAAATAATGCCAAAAAGCAAATGGACAAAAAAAATTGTATTTTAGAAAGTGCTTAAATAAAAGTTTGAACCAACATGTATTGATATATATTCACTAGTTTGTATTTTAACATTATAGTTTTTATGAAATTAACTTTTCATAAGCTCTTGTGAAAAACAGAAACTTAGTAACTTTTCCCTTGCGATTTTTAAAAAATGATATGTCATGCTATGAAAGTCCTCTAGACCTCCAATCTGTCCAACATGTTGACCATCAACACGTGATCTAATCAAGTTCCCCTAAACATGTAGTCTACCTGCCTAACCACTCCAATGCAGATACATGAAGTAACCAAGGTCTTCTAGACATGTAGTCTACCTACCTAACCACTCCAATGCAGATACATGGAGTAACCAAGGTCCTCTAGACATGTAGTCTACCTACCTAACCACTCCAATGCAGGTACATGGAGTAACCAAGGTCTTCTAGACATGTAGTCTACCTACCTAACCACTCCAATGCAGGTACATGGAGTAACCAAGGTCTTCTAGACATGTAGTCTACCTACCTAACCACTCCAATGCAGGTACATGGAGTAACCAAGGTCTTCTAGACATGTAGTCTACCTACCTAACCACTCCAATGCAGGTACATGGAGTAACCAAGGTCTTCTAGACATGTAGTCTACCTACCTAACCACTCCAATGCAGGTACATGGAGTAACCAAGGTCTTCTAGACATGTAGTCTACCTACCTAACCACTCCAATGCAGGTACATGGAGTAACCAAGGTCTTCTAGACATGTAGTCTACCTACCTAACCACTCCAATGCAGGTACATGGAGTAACCAAGGTCTTCTAGACATGTAGTCTACCTACCTAACCACTCCAATGCAGGTACATGGAATAACCAAGGTCCTCTAGACATGTAGTCTACCTACCTAACCACTCCACTGAATACACATGAAACTACCATGGTCCTCTAGATCTAATTCCTATCCAAAGTGTGATATATTCTCTGATACTTGTAATATGCTAATGTTCGTGTTGCTGGATTAAGTCCAATTATTGGGGTAATTCATGTCATCTTGATGAATGTTTGTCAGCCGCTATTCCAGTCAAATGGAGGATCCACTTAGCAACTACCACGTTGAATGGGAACTTGTCCACGTTTCTGCAATGATGACATGGTCTACCCCATTTATCATTGTTAATTAAATTTAATTGAAACATTAAGTCAAACATTAAGTTTCGCAAAGGAATTAACTTATAATAGAATATTTCTATTACTTGTGTTGCAGAAGGAGTATCCTTATTATGATGGTGCTGATTTAAAAAAACAAAAACCATTCTTATTCTGTGAGGGCTCTATATTTTTGGAACAAATTATCCTAATTGAGATTGGTAAAATATCAATATGAAATGCAGTTTAGATTGTATAATAATGACAATTTATTGAGTGCGTTTTGACCATTCTGACAAATTGAGATATAAAAATAGAAGTTAAATTGATGTTCTGGTATGTATGAGATTTTTATAAGCGATAATCTTTATTAAATCTTTAATTGCACGTAAAACAATGAAACCATGTAGTTAACGCTTAGAACATTAAAAAACATTAACGTTTGTCGGCGTCTGAGCTGTTATAGGAATGAAAGTAAGATCCTCCTCGTTATAGCACATTTGTTCATAGAGTGTTTTAGCACTGCATCTTACTACCCGTTCAGGTTATACGCATATAGTATACTTACTTTAATGTATTCAAGATGAAGGTTGAGCTTAGAAGAAGTGTACCAGCATTTGCGTGGAGGGAAAGTGAAAATCTATTTTTTGGAATACCAATCTCAGTACACCCGACTGGGATTAGAACCCCATTCTCACCATCATCAGAAGTCTAGTCTGTTGTGAGAGTAAAGCCTTAGACCATGCGGCCACCAAGTTGTATAACACTGTTGTTATCAAAATGGTGTAAGCCTCCATGTTCTCTTGATGCTATTAGAGCTACCATAACACTCATATAGTTGTATAACACTGTTGTAGAGGTACCATCACATTCATATAGTTGTATAACACTGTTGTAGAGGTACCATCACACTCATATATTTGTATAACACTGTTGTAGAGGTACCATCACACTCATATAGTTGTATAACACTGTTGTAGAGGTAACATCACACTCATAGAGCTGTATAACACTGTTGTAGAGGTATCATCACACTCATATAGTTGTATAACACTGTTGTAGAGGTACCATCACACTCATAAGAGTTGTATAGCACTGTTTATCTTGACATAGTTGCTATTTAAGTAGCTTTACCACTATATTTGTTTTGTTTTTTAAATTGTTTCTTATGATAACTCGTAACTTTTATTTGTTCTAGGCTCGTCATTTATAAAATTAGCTTCGAAAATACGATAGTGTAGTATTTATTTTTAAGAACTGTGCAAGAGGTAACGTCTGTACTAACGACTCCATTTACTTAGGTGGCCTTTCGGTTGCTTGGTCTTAGGTTAAAATCCTTGAAGGGAAATATAATACAATAATATTGAGTCTACTTATTCAATTTTAGTGACAGATGTGAGACTGTAAGGTCAGTTCTGCTGAATCTTACTTAGCAGAATAAAGTTCAATCGCAGACTATCTCGCTTAAGGAGGTTTTAGATTCTTCTTCGGGTGAACGCCTCTTCACTTATTAACACTAAACTCTTTTTACTCTCTCATATCAAGAGAAAGTATTGTAATCGTGAACATTATCGACCTCGAGATTATAATGAATCTTATGTTGTATGTGTGTATGAACCTGAAAAAGGGGTATTACAATTCTGTCTGCCTTATATCTTTACCTGGCTACAGATTTTAAACGGTTTATGGATTTTGCTCAAACTTGACAGTGGCACATTTTTTAATTTTGAGCATAGCCCTTAAATTAAGGGTAGTTTACTGAAGGTTTTTCTAATCACACATTTTTCAAAAATGGCTCTATCCATTTTGTTTCAAATTAATATCTAGGGAATGTTGACAACCTAAGTAACACGGTTTACCTAGTTTTTGGGTAAAAATTTGTTAAAGGGTAGTTTACTGATCTGTGATTTTAAAGAATTTGAAATATTTTGAAAATGGCTCTAATGGTTTTGCTTAAAATGTAATTCTGGGTAATATTTTACATGACAAGTAAAACTATAAGTTACGCTTGCTTAAATGGATAGGAGGGGGGCAGATTGGTAGTTTAGTGGTGACTATTTTTTATAATATGACTCTAGAGATTTGGTTCAAACGGATACCTGTTAAGTTATTTATATTATAAATATTAATTATATATATTTGTTTTTCTTTAAAAAAAATATGTATAATGCTGCTAGTTTTGAAGTATTTGAAATTTTTTTTAACATAGCACTAACGATTTTGTTTAAATTGGTATCATTACATTGGTTACATTGTTATTAATAATTTATCTTTATTTTTCTAAAGTAAATTAATCTAAGGGTATTTTACTTAAGACAAATTATAGAAAATTTGAAGGTTTTTTAAAATTTGCCTTGAAGATTGAGTTCAAAATGGGTATGTGAGAATGGTTTTTCACTATAGCTAAGAATACTTTTTAGTTTCACAAATTTAAAATAAATTTATAATTGTTAGCAAATAACATATTTTTGAAAATTTGAGATATTTTGGAAATATTTGAACAATTTTGTTTAAAATCTATGTATCAAGAGTGTTTTTACTGCGATTTTCTTCCAAGATATAATAGGTACGTACATAATATCAGAAAGTTTATATGATTGTATAATTTCATTTATTTTTCTAGTCTTTTAGGGAGCTATAAAAATATATCACACATCAATATAATTGAATTGTCATAAAAGTATTGATTTAAAAGTTTTCCTGAGTACGATTAGTTATTTATGTGTTGACTACTTAAATTTCTCAACCGGATAAATAAGAAAAGTAAAAGAATAAACTCTTCACCTTTCACCTGAAGTGACTATTGAAACTAAATTATGAAAGAAATATAAAATATATGCATTCTTAAAACTGGTACTAGATTAAAACTAATCTTGAATAATTAAAGATACTATAACGATGTAGCCTAATTATCTTGCCAAATTAATCGTTCAATTCTGGAACGCAATAAGGTTATTTGTGATATGTCATGGTTTGGTAATATTATAAAAGATATTTAAATTATAATTGTTAGATAATAATTATTGAATTTATCTATTTGTAAATTACTGTCGTATGTGAACAATTTACAATGTATGGAAGTGTGTTTCTTCTAAGTCTCCGTAAATAATAAATTTGACTTAGTTCCAAACAAATATTAATGGAGCTCCAGTTCAGTAGAACAAATAATTCTAGTGACAAAATAATATCAACTCATCGCTAACAGTTCTGTAATAGGAATAACTTTATTTCTAGAAGAGATTGTCATGTACTAATCCCCCCCCACGCACATAGACAGCTTGTTCGCTTAGCACAGACTTCTGTGGGTTTCTAAGGACAGCAATATGTCACATTAATACTACATAGTTACCAAAGTACGCACCTTAAAACTCCGTAGTTGCCATTGGGCTTTAGTAAAATACCTACACAAAGACAACACATGTTTGGGTTCTCCATGCCTGGATGAGTAAATAAAGATAATAAGTGAACTAATAAACACTTTACTTTTAAAGAGACCCACCAATTTATTTTTAAATATAAATAAAATATGTATTCAGTTCCAAGACAATAATTGTTGAAACTACATCTTTTTATTAGATTTTTTTCAACACCAATCAAACCGGGAACCCCTCCCAGACCTTAGAGAATATATTATTTTCTATTATGACTTAGTGTGTTTCAATAATGACTGATTCAATTTCTAAATTAAAGCAATTTCAATCTGCTAATAATTATTAGGGATGTGATATCGAAAGAAAAGTATCGATACTGTACTCATTAAAAGTATCGGAAGAGAAATATCGATACCGTACTAATATCGAAAAAAAGTATCGAAAGATAAGTGTGGATAACAGTAAGTATCGGTATGGACATTTTAATCTGGAAAAAAGTTTTTTTTATCTATTAATAATAATTTCAACTTTTGCATCATAACTGAATTGAATTAATATTTTAAAACAAATGTTAAAAGCTGCCATCCAACGTCTTTAAAAACTTCCATAATTTACTTCTGGAAGGTGCCATTTTTTTATTACATTCGCCGTTTATATACTCTATCAAGATATATCATTAACTATTGACAAACTCTAGAAGAATGGACGCGCTGTCCTGCTTCATCTGCTTAAACAACACACACATGAACTTTTCTGCTTCGTTTCCTTGGAGCACCCTTAATTCTAGTGAGTTCATTGAGCTCTACGGAAGCTGGTCGCCCTTCATACCGTTGCAGGGTCAGGCATCAGGTAAACCAAGATGAAAGAACCGCTATGCATTATGAATAGCTAAAAGAGATTGAATGCTAGATTTGCAGAAAATGGGTGAGAATTGAGAAATAGTGCCACTTGATCTTCCTCCACATACCACCCTAGTAAAAATTTAATCCCAACATGAGTGAAGATAACAAAAAAGTTATTTCTTTCGATACCGATCCGATACCAGAGTGTGAGTACTAATATCAGTAAAAGTATCGGAACAAAGTATCGAGTTAAAATACTAGTATCGAAAGGAAAATATCAATATTAGTAAAGTACCGAAATTTTTTCTCATATCTTTACTCATAATATTATAGAATCATTTAAAAACTACTGGGCGTCAGCCAACAAGCGAGCTATACCGACCGATGGGCTGCCACATTTTGGTGAAGATAGTGCCAACATTTGCGGATAGAAGGTGTCATGTGATCAGCACAGCGAGCCCTCTAGCTCTTAATTCTAATTTAATAGAGCAGAGACACTACTTCTCCATCCAAGTAACTCTTCTTTTGTCCTCGAGAGGCTGAGTTTGACCCCGTTCTGGACCCACTTATTTACATTTATATTCTGTAAGTGCCGGGGATTGAACCTGGGACTTCTGGATATTTATCTAGAAACTCTGACCAGTCAAACACAGAGGCGGTCTTAGTAAAAACATAATATGACAAAAGCTTAACATGTGTTTAATATTTGCGTACAGCCCGAACGGGTAGTAAGACGCGGTGCTAATAATAATAATGATTAATATTGATACATAAGAATATATAACAGGAATATATTAAAATATACAAAATTAATTATAAGCAACTCGCTTCGGTGACCACGTGGTCTAACGCGCTACATTCATATTGGACTAGACTGCCGAAAATGGAGAGATTGGGGTTTGATTCCAGACGAGTACACCGAGTGAGTTTTTTCTAAATTGTTTTCCGCTCTCACTCCACGCAAATGCGGGTGCACTTCCATATAGATTAAACCTTCATAATTCCTAATACATTAGTGTAATTAGTACATAAGCGTATAACCCGAACGGGTAGTAAGACGCGGTGCTAAAGGTAGCGGTAAAAGCGACTTAAAATCCAGGGGATTGTTTCAAATAAATATTTGAAAATTAAATTCCACTCTTAAGTTAGTATGGAAAGGTAAATTGAAAATTTTACATTGTAAGAAAATGTTCAATATTCCCGAAATTTGCTTCCACGGTAAATTTAGGAAATATATTTCCTGAAACTTAAACCTATTTTTTAATACTATCCTGAAGCTTAATATGACTGTATCGAGTAAAAATATAAAGCCCAGTGAACACATTTTCTCTTTGTTAAAAACAATAATCTTATGGTATAAAAATAAAATCTGATAAGAGGAAATAATTGTAGCATTCAAGAAACAAATTCCATTGGTTGACGTTGTTAATATTGATACATGGAAATTTTTAAGTCAATAAGATGTAGCAGGTGACCAAAGAATTGGTTTTGCTAGAAAAATAAAGTGTTTGACAGAATAATACAAATTTTCTCATATAGTATAGCTTGGAAAAATATTTTCAAATATTGATTTTCAGTACACTATCTATAATTAAGTTTTCTCTTAAAAAAACAAATATACCATCTTGAAAATCCTAATAGACACTTCTTAAATAAATGTTAAACGAAATTTATCAAACCATTTTTAGTAAAATTATCATTTTTAAACCGCATAAAACTATTTTTAATTTGTAAAAATATTAGTTACGAAAAACTTACAAATACCCCTTTAGAATTAAATATAATAATTCATGTTTGAAAAAGTTAAAATTTTCTGAAAAATTCTTTAATTAAACTGCTCTTAAATTTTTTTTAGAAAAACAAACATGTATTATTATATATAAATTAAGATAATCCTCACATCCTGATTTTAAATCAAATTTTAAAGCTTTAAAAATGTTCAAACTTTCAAATATTAGTCATATCTGTAAACGATCCTTAAACTGTTTTTTAATAAAAACTTCCACCACCCTATCCTTATCTTGAGCTAGTTATATCCAGTCCACCTCATTACATTCTATCTCTCTCAGGTCCGTTATAATGTTCTCCTCCCTTTAGCGTCTAGGTCTTTCCAATAGTCTCTTCCTATCTTGTATCTAAACATTGTTTAACATTACAAACAAAATGACAATTATCGTTTTCCCATGAAAATGACTTTAAAGGCACTTTAACAGTGAAATTTTCCAATTTTGATCATGTATTCGCGACTATTTTAAATATGAAATAACTAATATTGTAAAGTTGTAGTAGGCCTACTGTTTAAATTTAAAATATTTTAATCTGGAATGCATTTTTATAAAACCAATAGCCCTAGCTTCTGAGCTATATGTAATACATAATTTTTTTATGGAATACTTAGAAATATGTGATAGATTGTAATTTTTTTTTTTGGTGGGCAGAGATGTTCTTCTTTTCTCAATGTTTCTGTAACAGTGTATGTTATTGTATTTATGTTCAACGGTGGAGTGTTCCTTTAACAGTTTATATTATTTAGTTTAACAAATTTTATTAATCTTTGGTAAATGTATCTATTTACATATTTTAAGAGAGTGAAATTCTGTGTGGCGCACCTTACCATTTATTTTCTAATATTTGCCGATTAATACAAATCTGATCCGTTGTTGATCTATTTCGTCGAAATCCACACTGATAATCCCCAATTGTTTCCTATCCATATTACTGCATTTGAATACTGGATAGCTTAGTGGTTAAAACATTTGGATACTAAGCTAAAGGTACCTGGTTTGAATCCTATGTCCAGGTTTCATTTTTCAATTTAATAAATATGATATTTAGATGTAAAATTGCAAGTATAAAGCCAACTACCGAGTAGAAAGTCGATGCTTTATCTGATAGCTCGTCATCTTAATCGATCATACATTTGTAACTGATGATTTCCACACGTCCATCACAGATTATGTCTTAAAATATGGGTGAAGAATGGCCCAAGACATGGGACATACCTGGACGACTCAGTGGGCAAACCATTGACGTACTAAGTTAAAGGTCCCAGGTTCAATCACCATGTTCAGGTATACATTTTCAATTTAAAGAATTATTATCAACTAGCTTGATTGAAACATTTCCATTCAGTCCAGATTAATTTATTTTACAAATCTAAGGTAGATGTGTGGACTGTAACTCTTATTTTAGAGACTGTCCTATAAAATTGGGAACTAACGGTCACCCTAATTAATCCAGGCTGGAAATACAAATTAAGACTCTTTCACCAGGAAGTAAACCACTCCCTACTAAACCATTGTGTCTTTCTGACCAACGAAGCGTTTGTATGATCCCAGAAGGAAAGCTCCTTCGTGCCAGCTAAAGTCTGTGATTGTTAGATACTGGCCTAACGTGATTCAAATTTCTGGAGAGCCTCGTGTTAAAACAGAAGAACTAGACACAACAAATAATAGTCTGAAAGTTTAAATTGAAAATGCATTCCTCTCTGTAAAAACTTTGACACTTTTTTTTTTATAATATAATTATAAATTTTAACCTTGTTTCGAAGGTTTGATTCCTCAACTCGTTTTATTGTTAAAAAGTATACTTTAGGCTAATTGGGTCATATTATGACTACTTTGTAGACACTCCATTACCATACACTAGCTCAATAATTTGTCATGTTATAAACATAGTATTTCTAACTAAAATACTGGTTGGTAAGATTTTTTGAAGTAACATATTTAATTATTCAAATGATATTAAATGGTACATTGTCGATACTATCCGGAGTAGGCTTGATACTTGATTATATTAAATAAAGTGAAACATCACAACCTGTTCATGGCATTGAACCAAGGAACGTTTGCTTTGCCAACCAATGCTCTAGAATTGAGCAAACCCAAAGTCCCCTTGAGCCCCCCTACTTCGCAATCCTGCGTACATTAATGCTTTGGGGACAGACAACAGCGCAAGATGCAACCATGTTCCACTGATTTGTGAAAGTAGGAATTGTAGTAGCAGTAATGGGGGTTATTTGAATATTTGGGAAATATTTTGACTAGGTTTGGGCCTGTAAAACCCTCGTAGCATACGTCGATGATTAAAGATGACAGATTAATTTGTTGGTGATGACATAAAGATGGCAGCACTTTCTCAAGAGCGTGGAACGTGAGTGCATGAATACGGTCTCAATGTTCATCCAGCAACTGGCTGTATGGTGTTTGGTGTAGACTTGTAGTCAAAGGATGGGGAATAGTAGCTAGAACAACAGGCTGGTTGCATTATGTCTGGTGTAGACTTGTAGTCACAGGGCTGGGAATAGTAGCTAGAGCAACAGGCTGGTTGCATTATGTCTGGTGTAGACTTATAGTCAAAGGGCGGGGAATAGTAGCTAGAGCAACAGGCTGGTTGTATTATGTCTGGGGTAGACTTGTAGTCAAATGGCGGGGAATAGTAGCTAGAACAACAGGCTGGTTGTATTATGTCTGGTGTAGACTTGTAGTCAAAGGGCGGGGAATAGTA
>CABFWB010005043.1:7536-20834 GCA_902151455.1 Timema bartmani
TATTATTATTATTATTATTATTAGCACCGCGTCTTACTACCCGTTCGGGTTATATACACTTACGCTAATGTGTAATGGTAGGGTGATTGTGAGATGAAATGGAGGACCTACAATTTAACGTGGGATCCGAACCACGGTGGAGGCCTGGCATTCCTCACATTCACAAGTTGTGATTAATTAAAACTATTGATAACAGCTTCGGTGACCGCATGGTATAAGGCGCTACTCTTGCAGCAGACCAGCCAATGACGGGGAGATTGAAGAATGAATCTTGGTTGGGTGTACTGAGGGTTGTTTATTCAAAATAGTTTTTCACGCAAATGCGGGTACATTTACTCTAAATATAACCTTCTTCCCTAAAACCATTCGCCTAATTGCTACATAAGCGTGCGTGTAACCCGAATGGTTAGTAAAAACGCGGTGCTAAAAAAAATATTTCATACATTAAATTCGAGTTTTGCTTCGGATTGCTCTTGACCAGAAGAAGTTGTCTGTGACACTTAAAACTCATCTTGAAAAATCTTTGTCTGTGTTTTAATGTTCTATCTAGATAATTTCTACTCCAGTACCACTAAGGTAAAGGTGCTGGCTGTCCCTCCTAATTTTAACTATGAAACCCATGGTATTTTCAGGGTTCTCTGTTCAGGGGAAGCTTATTTCCTGGTCGTTGCGGAATATTTCACAGTGGAATGTGTATCTTTACAGGCTCTGAACACCGTAATAGATCAGGTGCCAGGTACAGTGGCCGAATCAGATCCAGACTGATTATATTTAAACTGAACAACGTTTAAACTAGGAGGGAAACTTTACTGATTAATTGATCGCCCTAATCTAGTATTTTGAGAGGGGAGGGGCCCCTAGGGGCTTTAAGGGCTTACACAACATAACATTTTAGTAAATTGACAATTATTGTGGCTAATTCATACTCAAAAACTGTCTTATTTCACCTCTAGAAAGCACAAGATAAATGTTTTTTTTTCTGTTAATATTGTGTATTATTTCATTTATGCTCGTTGGTGAAGTGTTTCTGCAAAATGTATATTATTTTGTTCTAAATATCTTACAAGTTTTAAAGATTTTTCTATTTTTAGGTAAAGGCATAATAAAGTTAGTGCTGTGTGAACCGCGTTTTAGTACCGGTTCGACCTCCTCGCATATTCCACTCTCTTGCGTCAGGGATGGAGAATATATAATTTGGATAAAATGTACCCACATTTGTTTGAGAAATAGTGGTGTAACTATTTATCAGAAACTACAGTATACACAGGTCTCGAATCTTTCGATCCCTTTTGTCAACGTCAAATCAGACCAGACGAGACTTAATTACCCCTTTTGTCCTCTTGGTCAGCTTCGCGGATGTATCGGCATCACACAAACGTATCATGTGAACTTTATTTATTTAAAGTCAAATCTAAGAGGAATTCTCTATTTTTTGTTGTTTATTTTGAACTCTCTGAAAATGGGCAAACGACCACCTCCTTGCGACTATAATGATCTTATGCTATTATTACCTGTGTTTGCTTAATTTGAGCTCAGTATAAATTGTCAACCGACAACCTTCTTGCGCTTATAATGCCCTTATAGCTCCAGTAGCTATGTCTGCTTAATTTGAGCTCAGTATAAATTGTCAACCGACAACCTTCTTGCGGTTATAATGCCCTTATAGCTCCAGTAGCTATGTCTGCTTAATTTGAGCTCAGTATAAATTGTCAACCGACAACCTTCTTGCGGTTATAATGCCCTTATAGCTCCAGTAGCTATGTCTGCTTAATTTGAGCTCAGTATAAATGGAAAACCGACCACCTTGCGGTTAAAATACCCTCATCCACTAGGTTTGTGTGATTCTTTTGAATCCTGTAAAATTAGTCTCCAACCTTTTCTTGTGTATGATCTGTTGTGATCCCCAGAAGATGCGTGGCACTTGCTAGGAGATGACCTCTCCGCACTTATGATGCGCTGTTAGCTTCAGAAGCTGTTGTCACGGGCCCTGGGGAAATGGGTCGCAGACAAGAAGTTTCATGTGCGACGGGGAAGGTTTAAAATAAAATATCGATTGGGAGGGCCCGGTTCCAGACTTGACTTGCACGCGAGACGTTTACAAGGATCTTGTTCGCCTAATAGGATGAGTGAAGCAGTTATGAAAACCAGTGGGTGATTGCACCGGTGGCGCAACTGGTAGCGTTCATCTTGTCTGGGTTTGAATCTCGGCTCTGCCCACACACGTTGGAGTAGATTTCAAGGAGTAATAAATCCGACTCGCTACGTTGGTGGAATTGTGTTAGGTATCACAATAGCAATATATGGGATTGCCCATAAATATGGCTTAAATCCCTAGAGTCCATTCACGGTAGGAATTACTCTCTGGAAGGTCTTTTTTCCTACCAATATCCCACTATATAATAGATTTCTGGTAGGGAAAAAGGCCTTTCAGAAAACAATTCCTACAGATGAACAGACTTTACCAAGGGTGCCCATGTTGGGTTTTCCAAATATGTGTGTGTGTGTGTGTGTGTGCGTGTGTGTGTGTGTGCGTGCGTGCGTGCGTGTGTAGGCGGGCGGATTGGAGTCCCATCTGCTGGGGGTGAGGTACCTCCACCTTCCTAGAGAGAATTTTCAGTAATCTAAACATAATTCTTAGCTGATTATGCGAGTTTTAAGAACTAATTCCCCCCTCCCACCCAAAAAACAAAATCTATGAAAAATTTATAAAAAAATCTAATTTATTTTTATTGAAAAGAAAGATAATATTTTTCACAAGCTTATTGAACAGAACAAAATGTAAAGAAAGCTGTTGGGAGTGGGAGGAAATTTACATTTTATTATTTTATCTCTATTGACTTTGATATTGACAATACACCATTTTATTTTTTCATTATCGCCCATGATCCCTACCTTGTGAGTTTTTCTAGATTGTTTTCCACTCTCTCTCCATGCGAATTCCAGTATAGTTCATCTAAATTAAACCTTACTCATACCTGCTTTGTTGGCCGCGTGTTCTAACGCGCTACTTTCGTGTTAGACAATATTGCTGAGGACGGGAAGCTTGGGGTTTGATCCTGGTCGGGTGCATTGAGAGTGGTTTTTACTAAATGGTTTTTCACTCTCCTTCCACGCTGATTCGGGTGCATTTCTTCTCAATCAAGCCTTCTTAATCACCAACCCATTGGTGTAATTAGTACATATTTGTATGACCCGAACGGGTAGTAAGACGCAGTACTAAAAGTACGATTTATACACTTATGTACTAATTAAGCTTCTGGTTTAAGGGATGAGGAAGTTTATAGGAAATGTGCCCGCATTTGCGTGGAGGGAGAATGCAAAAATCATTTTGTAAACAAAAACCACCCTCAATACACCTGACCGAGATTCAAACCTTGATTTCTCCGTCATCGGCAGTCTAGTCTATTGTTAAAGTAGCGCCTTAGACTATGCGGCCACCGAACCTGGTCAAGAATCTCGGTTGGGTGTACTGAGGGTGTTTTTTCCACTCTACCTCCACGCAAATGTCGGTACACTTCCTATAATATAGCCTTCCTAATCCCTAAAACTATTAGCGTAATTAATACATAAGCCTGTAACCCGAACGGTTAGTAGGGCGTGGTTCTAAAATATTTCATTTATTTTGTTACAAAAAAAAAGTTGCTATTAAAACAACCTGCAAAAAACACTAAACTTTTCTCGCTTCCCCTACAATCCCAACTTAGAGCAGCCATTCCTTTCCGCACACCGTGCTATCTTAATGCACGGCATGGAAACTAAGAATAGCCAGAGCAATGTACTCTGGCCTGGCCTGGTGCCAGTGTCTGGCGTCGAACACGGGACCTGTAAGAACACTCGTCTTTACGCGCCATGTTGCCCACTAACGACTGGTCCTGATCATTCTAGAACAAACACAGAACCACGGTTGTCGTTAATGGGGGTGGGGGCTCACGTCCCAGCAAATAAGAGGTGGTTTATTCCGGAAATTAACAATCCAAGTTTGGAGCAATTTATAAGGTAACATTTTATAAGCATGATTTCTAGAATTAATCATTCGTTAGCGTTTCATTCTTGTTATTCATTTGGCGCGGAAGATCTTTTTTATTTTCTAAAGTGAAAACTGGTTAGTTTTTTTTCCTCTCCTTCTCCCCCACCCCTCTATAAAATTAATAAGAGCTTTTTTTTTGTATCCGCTTTAGTGGCAGAATGGTCTAGAGTGTCACTCTCTTGTTATACTGGCTTGCTGATTACTGGTAGATCGGGGTTCGAATACCGGTTGGGTCTACGAAGGGTGTTTTTTCCCCGAAATGGTTTCCCACTCTCCTTCCATGCAAATACGGGTATATTACCTCCAAAATGCTTCCTTCCCTATCCCTACCCCCTTTAGAATAGGCAGTTATCATATATGTGCATACAATGTAAAGTTAGTAAGACACGGTGATAACAAAATATATATCTAAAATAAAAATAAAAAGTTACGTGCTCACCAATTATTATTATTATTATTATTATTATTATTATTATTATTACTATTAGTACCACGTCTTAATACCCGTTCGGTTTGTACGCACTTACGCATAATGTATAATGGTAGGGTGATTGTGAAATAAAATGGAGGACCTACAGGTTAACGTGGGATCCGAACCACGGTGGAGGCTTGGCATTCCACACATTCACAAGTTTTGATTAATACACGTCTTGTCAGAGGTGAAGGAAGGGTTTGGCAATAAGATAGATCTGTGCCGGGACCGAGGATTGAACCCCGGACCCCCAGCACAGAAGTCTGACACCTTACCCCTAGACCACCAGAGTCACCTACCAAACCCACCCCCCCACTTAGTAGTTTTGACGCTATTAAAGACCGTGACTTTTTCCAACTAGGTAAACTATGTTCGTGTGAGGTCGATTGCGTGTAAACCGAATATTCGTAGACGTATCATTAGTTGACCTTGGTCCCGAACTCTTGTTTTGAAACCCACTTCGGTGGCCGCATCGTCTCAGGCGCTACTCTAGCAATATACTAGACTGCCGATAGTGGGGGAGATCGTGGTTTGAACCAGGTTGGATGTTTTAAGTTTTTTATTATTAAATGGTTTTCCCCCACTCTCCACGCAAATGTGGCTACACTTGATATAGATATAACCTTAATCCCTCAAACCACTAGCGTAGTTAATACATAAGCGTACAACCCAGACGGGTAGTAAGACGCGGTGCTAAAAATATGTATTGTTTATATTTAGACCTTTTGTTCCAATGTTTTGTTGATCACACCTTTGTACCGTGTTTCGGAATATTCTAGTTCTAAGTGTTTTAGAGACCCAGTTCTTGGGCCGCTATCTCACCTTTTATCTACACTTTTTATTTGTGGCCTTGTTATTATTAAATGGCGCACTTTGAACTAGATTATTATGTTAAAATATGTCTGCGTTTCATCTTGGACTACTTACCACTAAAGGTGGAAATTATGGGACGTTTTCTTTCCTAGGACATGGCCCATGTTTAACATGTTCTAATCACGGCTAGTACTACAGTCAACGACCACATACACATACACATACACAGCTAGATAACTAAAGTCTATGTCGTCAGCCCGCAATCAAGCTATACTGGCCAAACGCCGCCGTATGTTGGCGGAGATAGTACCAACATTTGTGGCTGGAGGGTGTCATGTGGGCAGCACATTAAACCCTATGGCCGTTAATCTCAATTTTCTAGACCTAAGATGCTACTTATTTACTCTTCATTTTTCCTCACAAGGCATTTTCTCAGACCGTTTCAGAACCCACTGCTTCACAGATAAACATACAAGCGCCGGGGATCCAACTCGGACCTCTTAATATGTAGCCAGGAACTCTTGACACTACTGAACCACAAAAGTATATATAATTTGATTTTGTTGACTCTGGTTGAAATCGGTGGTCTTGGGATAAAGTGCTCGTCTGAGGACCCAATGTTTGTTGGTTCATACCCAGCCTGGGTCGATGGATTTTTCTTGAGCGATAAAAATCCGTAGCACAACTTCCTTCGGAGTGGAAGTAAAGCCGTTGGTCTCTTGTTGATTGTGACATGCAAAATAACCCTTGAAGGTGTGTGAAAATACCCTTTCTTGCAAAATTGATAGGTCCCTTCGCGCTCGCTCATAGAAATTCTCGTGTGCAGAAATAATCAGTCAGTTCAGAAAGTGCATGTTATTTACCTCTAATAGATAGGCTTACTAATTACTGTCTTAAAATATCAGTGAAGAATTTTCCTGGGCACGGGAAGATTTTTGGATAGCTCAGTGGTCATAGCATTGTTGTACCAAACCAAAGACCCCGGGTTTGATTCCCATGTCCAGGTGTCATTTTTCTAAAATTATATATTTAGATGCGGCGCTATCCGACTATAATAGCTTGGCTACTTAATCCATCATAATTTGATATAACCTACACATAACACCTGAAAAACACGAGGAATATTTTTGTGTTTGGAAAAAAACTTGAAAGACCACCTACCTAGGCGCTCCCAATATCACAAAATACCTAATTCTTAGCTCCTAAATAAACTATACTGATTTGGGTTGTAAGACCGTTCTGGAAGGCCTTATTTAGTACCAGAATACTAGTGTACAGTAGAACTTTTGTAGGATAAAAGACCTCCCAGAACGGATTTCCTGCCAAGTTCAGAATATGCAGTCCATCTTTAATAACAAAGGAATTAGGAAAATTTAATAAACAAATACTTTTTACGCCCAAAATTGATAAAACTTTACTATATTATTTTATAATCAAATAGCCAGAGCTATTATATTTGTTTTAGTGGGGATTTATTCGCATCTAGATATCATATTCGGAAAATTGAAAAACTCGATTTTCGTCTGCAGGTATCATTTTTCAATTTTCGGAATATATTATTTTAGTGATTTTAAAGGTATTGATAATACCTATCAAAAGTGACAGCTCCAGATTACATTACTTGACGTATGAATACGTGAAAGTAGATCATTTTTTAACTTTTCTAGCTCTCAGACAGTTTCTTCCATTGAAAATTGAACTGCATCAACTACTGGTTGGTTTACCTTTAGGATCTTGTTCACATGGGGACCCAAGTGTCGGACACTGTGTGTAGTTCTGATGACTACCAGAAATCAGTCAGTGGCTCGTTCCAAATCCAACACACTGCGGTATTTATATTTCCAGCCATGAGTTTGGATTTAATTGGCACAGGATATTTTATGGCTGAAGTGTAAAGTTGCCCTGTCATTTGGGATGACTCAACTCCAAGCCCTTTTTAGCCGTTCACGAGCAGAAGATGTGTGTGTGTTCCTCCATCTTTTGTTTACAAGTACTAGAAACAATAGCTTCTCAATGCGTGAGTCAATTTTTAAATAATTAAATGATATCCAGATTGGTGTCAATGAAGCGTCGAACACCGGAGTCCCGGTGTATCGCTCTGTCATAATAAACTTGTTCTGAAAATTGAAAAATGACACCTGGATACGGGAATCGAACCCGGGACCTTTGGCTTAGCTATCCAGGAATCGTCCCATGCCCAGGGTCATTCTTCACTCATATTTTAAGGCAGAGTCTATGATGGACGTGCGGAAATCGTCGGCTACAAGTGTGTGATTTTATTAATATCACGAGGTATCAGATAATGCAGCCATCTTCGACTCGGTAGTTGGCTTATTGCTGCCATTTGTACAATGGTTGTAATTGTAAGGGATCACATAGAGCATTGGCGTACTAAGCCAAATGTCCCGGGTTCGATTCCCGTGTCCAGGTTTCGTTTTTAAATTTTCAGTATAGGATATCTAGATGGAGTAATCCTCACTATAAGCATAAATAATAGTTTTGGCTATTTGATTCTATAATAAACTAGGCTAAGGGGACTCAGGACCCATACACTTTCAGGATTGTTGGCACTTTTAACCGGACATGATTACCTGGCGGGTTTCTCTTAGGTCCATCCCGTTTTCCCCATAAATAACTCTCGGGAAAGACTGGAGATAGCCTAACGGGAATCACGATTAGAATTTACCTTGACACCTTCACAACTTATTTTAGTTTTCTCCACAAAGTTATGGTTCAATCCTGTTTGTAATCCTGACACAGGACCGGCCTCTGACTCCCTCACGGGGAGAACTGTCTCAGGATTGCCAACCGTTCGGTTAATCGCGACGATGAAAACGGAAGAGAATCAAGCGAGGTTTGATCCCGTCGGGGATGATCTTGTCGTCATTGTCCCATACACACTAGTGGTTCCCCTTGCAGTTTAATCACGTCCAGTTGAAACTTTCCAAACGTCCCGAATGCTCCTTAAGATTTGAACACCCGACCTTTACCGTCACCCTTAAACTAGACTAGAAGAGACTTTCAAACTTTATCTGCGCGTGCCCACAGCTGCGAGTACGAGAGACACGTTAATTACTGTCCTACTCCTCAGTTTCATAACTACGCCCCCCCTCTCCCCCATTCTTCCCCTCAAACCACAGAAATCTGCATAACAATGTGTTATCTTCAGTTCTCATCCCACGTATGATCGTGAGAGAGAGAGAGAGAGAGAGGGATACTGCGATAAGATAGAGATCACGTCACGCTCTCGAGATAAAGTCCCCGATTGACATTCGACGGTCAGTATTTGCACAGGTTTCAGTTGACAAAGAACGACGTCCGCGTCTCTTCACCGTCAGAGAGAGAGAGATTGTTTGTCCGATGCTCACCTTGGCCCGATGTTTGGTTTTCGCACCTTCTGTGATCATCATCACGTCGCGAGAACTAGTAGTGATCGCCGTCGACGGTTCGTAGGATCCTCCTCTGGGCGAACTGTTTAATCCGAGAAGCTGGGGGAGCTGTATGGCAGGTGACGTCTGGGAACTTATTTCGCGTCCGTCCTAGATTATGGTGCGTGCAGTTGTTGTCTCGTCAATCGTCGTCTGAAGTTTCTTGATGGAGGCTTCGGAAAGGAACGTGTTAGGCGTTTAAGGTTTAGGTTTTAGTTGTTAGTTTTTAGTGGTTAGTTTAGAATATTGAGGAGCACTCTTCTTTTTGGAAGTTTTGTGTGATGTGATCCTTTCGAGAGTGTTGGACGCTGTTGTCCTTTGGGGGGTGCTGGACGCTGTTGTCCTTTCGAGAGTGTTGGACGCTGTTGTCCTTTCGAGAGTGTTGGACGCTGTTGTCCTTTCGAGAGTGTTGGACGCTGTTGTCCTTTCGAGAGTGTTGGACGCTGTTGTCCTTTCGAGAGTGTTGGACGCTGTTGTCCTTTCGAGAGTGTTGGACGCTGTTGTCCTTTCGAGAGTGTTGGACGCTGTTGTCCTTTCGAGAGTGTTGGACGCTGTTGTCCTTTCGAGAGTGTTGGACGCTGTTGTCCTTTCGAGAGTGTTGGACGCTGTTGTCCTTTCGAGAGTGTTGGACGCTGTTGTCCTTTCGAGAGTGTTGGACGCTGTTGTCCTTTCGAGAGTGTTGGACGCTGTTGTCCTTTCGAGAGTGTTGGACGCTGTTGTCCTTTCGAGAGTGTTGGACGCTGTTGTCCTTTCGAGAGTGTTGGACGCTGTTGTCCTTTCGAGAGTGTTGGACGCTGTTGTCCTTTCGAGAGTGTTGGACGCTGTTGTCCTTTCGAGAGTGTTGGACGCTGTTGTCCTTTCGAGAGTGTTGGACGCTGTTGTCCTTTCGAGAGTGTTGGACGCTGTTGTCCTTTCGAGAGTGTTGGACGCTGTTGTCCTTTCGAGAGTGTTGGACGCTGTTGTCCTTTCGAGAGTGTTGGACGCTGTTGTCCTTTCGAGAGTGTTGGACGCTGTTGTCCTTTCGAGAGTGTTGGACGCTGTTGTCCTTTCGAGAGTGTTGGACGCTGTTGTCCTTTCGAGAGTGTTGGACGCTGTTGTCCTTTCGAGAGTGTTGGACGCTGTTGTCCTTTCGAGAGTGTTGGACGCTGTTGTCCTTTCGAGAGTGTTGGACGCTGTTGTCCTTTCGAGAGTGTTGGACGCTGTTGTCCTTTCGAGAGTGTTGGACGCTGTTGTCCTTTCGAGAGTGTTGGACGCTGTTGTCCTTTCGAGAGTGTTGGACGCTGTTGTCCTTTCGAGAGTGTTGGACGCTGTTGTCCTTTCGAGAGTGTTGGACGCTGTTGTCCTTTCGAGAGTGTTGGACGCTGTTGTCCTTTCGAGAGTGTTGGACGCTGTTGTCCTTTCGAGAGTGTTGGACGCTGTTGTCCTTTCGAGAGTGTTGGACGCTGTTGTCCTTTCGAGAGTGTTGGACGCTGTTGTCCTTTCGAGAGTGTTGGACGCTGTTGTCCTTTCGAGAGTGTTGGACGCTGTTGTCCTTTCGAGAGTGTTGGACGCTGTTGTCCTTTCGAGAGTGTTGGACGCTGTTGTCCTTTCGAGAGTGTTGGACGCTGTTGTCCTTTCGAGAGTGTTGGACGCTGTTGTCCTTTCGAGAGTGTTGGACGCTGTTGTCCTTTCGAGAGTGTTGGACGCTGTTGTCCTTTCGAGAGTGTTGGACGCTGTTGTCCTTTCGAGAGTGTTGGACGCTGTTGTCCTTTCGAGAGTGTTGGACGCTGTTGTCCTTTCGAGAGTGTTGGACGCTGTTGTCCTTTCGAGAGTGTTGGACGCTGTTGTCCTTTCGAGAGTGTTGGACGCTGTTGTCCTTTCGAGAGTGTTGGACGCTGTTGTCCTTTCGAGAGTGTTGGACGCTGTTGTCCTTTCGAGAGTGTTGGACGCTGTTGTCCTTTCGAGAGTGTTGGACGCTGTTGTCCTTTCGAGAGTGTTGGACGCTGTTGTCCTTTCGAGAGTGTTGGACGCTGTTGTCCTTTCGAGAGTGTTGGACGCTGTTGTCCTTTCGAGAGTGTTGGACGCTGTTGTCCTTTCGAGAGTGTTGGACGCTGTTGTCCTTTCGAGAGTGTTGGACGCTGTTGTCCTTTCGAGAGTGTTGGACGCTGTTGTCCTTTCGAGAGTGTTGGACGCTGTTGTCCTTTCGAGAGTGTTGGACGCTGTTGTCCTTTCGAGAGTGTTGGACGCTGTTGTCCTTTCGAGAGTGTTGGACGCTGTTGTCCTTTCGAGAGTGTTGGACGCTGTTGTCCTTTCGAGAGTGTTGGACGCTGTTGTCCTTTCGAGAGTGTTGGACGCTGTTGTCCTTTCGAGAGTGTTGGACGCTGTTGTCCTTTCGAGAGTGTTGGACGCTGTTGTCCTTTCGAGAGTGTTGGACGCTGTTGTCCTTTCGAGAGTGTTGGACGCTGTTGTCCTTTCGAGAGTGTTGGACGCTGTTGTCCTTTCGAGAGTGTTGGACGCTGTTGTCCTTTCGAGAGTGTTGGACGCTGTTGTCCTTTCGAGAGTGTTGGACGCTGTTGTCCTTTCGAGAGTGTTGGACGCTGTTGTCCTTTCGAGAGTGTTGGACGCTGTTGTCCTTTCGAGAGTGTTGGACGCTGTTGTCCTTTCGAGAGTGTTGGACGCTGTTGTCCTTTCGAGAGTGTTGGACGCTGTTGTCCTTTCGAGAGTGTTGGACGCTGTTGTCCTTTCGAGAGTGTTGGACGCTGTTGTCCTTTCGAGAGTGTTGGACGCTGTTGTCCTTTCGAGAGTGTTGGACGCTNGCTGTTCCTACAATATTTAATTCTGTCTCTCAGAACTCTATACTTTAATACTATACTATACCATACTATAGTAGGCACGGAAATATTCGTGCCAACAGTTTATCACTAAATACTATTGTTATTATGGAATATATTTTTTACAAGCGAACATGGTTAAAATGATCCTGGATATAATATATTATATGTGGTGAAAATCAACTTATGATGGTTTTAATTTCTTTATTTTTACTAATCCTATGTAACTCAATAGTAGGTCTATGAAATAAACTTAGCGGTCACTAAAAAAAAAAGCACAATATGAACATATTACGTAAAAAATTAAGAGTCTGTGACCCGAAGGTTGGTTTGATGCGCTTTCTCATCCATCCGGAGCAGTGCGCGCACTAAAGCCTTTCGGATGGTTAGTGTCACCCACCCGCACCATCTGGAAGAAAGCATTCCGCACCGAATTTCTATTAGCGAGCGAGAAAGAGCTAACACATTTTCGCCGTAATGGTATCTCATACTTCCCATACGATGAAAGTTGTGCAACTGACTTTCATCGACCCGTAAAAAGAATAATCTTTTGACCTTGGCTGGGTTTGAACCCGCGAATATCGGTGTCTCGAGGCAAGATATTTACTCAAAGATCATCTAGTTTTACTTATTCCACTTAATTACATCGGTGGGCACACGGGTTGATGCGCTAGCTTCGTCAGGCCTGGTTTGCTGGTGATGTGGGGGGCGGGTCTCGAATCCCGATCGGGCCTACTGAAAGGGTTTTTCAATAAGTGAGTTTTTATTTAATTTATCGCCGCGTCCTAGGTCCTACCACCCGTTCGGACCATGCGCATACATGCACTAACTACATTAATGTGCTAGGGTTTGAGGAAGCTTTGATTATTGACAGGAAATCCTTCTCAATACACCTGACCGGGATTCGAACCTCGATATTTCCGTCATCGGAAGTCCAGTCAATTGGGAGAGAGATGCCTTAGACCATTCGACCACCGAAGTGTTTTTTTCCCCATACTCACTTTTGTAGAAATGAACCACTAGGATGTGTGCGCCAACCTTTAACCGCTCTCTTGGCACTTCTTTAACCGCTAATAGCTCTATCCAAACAGCCTCCAAGGCTCCTAAATAGCAATAAAGGTTTCTTGATAGTCACGCAGTTCTGGTTATTTCTGGCACTTCCTGTATCAAGATCAGCCTTGGCAGTTCGCCACATTCGCCATGCTATGAAGTAAATATTCAATAAATTGTTTTGTGAACGGTTAAATGTAGGGTTGTTAACTATTCTCCTGAATGTTCTACTTAATTTATTTATTTTCATAAATAACTTTGCCACTTCTTCCCGAAGAATATCTACTCCCGAGTTTTCCCCTATACATACGGTGACCATACGTCCCGAAAAAATCGGGACGTTCCCGATTTAAGGGCTGTGTCCCGGCGTCCCGAATAGCGACCAAAATGTCACGAATTGTCTGACTGATGAAAAAGGTTTCTACAGTAAAGTAAAAATATCGAAATCGTTACATTTATAATATTTTACTTTTATTGAGAGTATATGAATAAACTCCGTATGTTTTTGCCTTTGCACCGGTGGCGGTGGTGGTGGTGGGGCAGCCGGTCCATCCCTCTTGATTAAACAAATGTTATTCAATGCACATATATTTTTATGCGGAATTTAAAAATGGCAGCCTTTATAAGTCACAAATAGACATCCAACTTAAAATTAAATCATTGAATCAACTGAAAACGAGTAGAATTAGGAAAATGAA
>CABFWB010005044.1:7257-28511 GCA_902151455.1 Timema bartmani
GGGTCCGGGGTTCAATCCTCGGTCCCGGCACAGATTTATCTGATTGCCAAACCCTTCCTTCACCTCTGACAAGACGTGTATTAATCACAACTTGTGAATGTGAGGAATGCCAGGCCTCCACCGTGGTTCGGATCCCACGTTAAACTGTAGGTCCTCCATTTCATCTCACAATCACCCTACCATTACACATTAGCGTAAGTGCGTACAACCCGAACAGGTAGTAAGACGCGGTGCTAATAACAATAATAATAATAATAATAATATAAAACGAAAAGCACTAAACAATGAGCACTAATTAAAGTGTTATTAATAAATTAGTGTTCAACACGTGCTAAATATTTAAACACAAATATATCCAAATTTACGATCTGATTGTTTATATTTTGTTTCATCCACGTTTGTTTTCTGTTTGTTTTTTCAATTTGTTTCACAGGATATTTAAGCAAACTTGGTCCATTGCAACAACAACAACAACAACAACAACAACAACATATTGATATTTGATGTAGAGCCATCTTTCCCGTACAAAGGAACAGATGTGCATTGTTTTTTAACATTATTTTCATAGATACATGGAAAATAATATTGTTTATTCAAAAATGTCTGTCAAAATGTCAAAAAAAAGTGTTGTGAGAGGAAAATGTAAGGTGGAGAGTTGGTTTTATCTTGTTCTCTCTCCCCTCACAGCACCCCTCCCTCCATTAAAACACTCCAAGGAACGTGACGTCACAGTGAGGGGTTCCTCCACCAAGCAAGACCGTGTTTCACAAGGTCGGGGAAGGGGGGAGGGGCTAACGCTCAATATCTAAACACGACTTACAAACTATAAACAATTGTCCAATTTTCATAGTAAGAAGCTTATCTTACATCTATAATAGTTACTAGAGCTAATTTCAAGTGTTAATACGTCAAGTCATGTCATCTCTAGTTGTCAGTTCTGATAGATATTGTAAGGATACTTTCTTGTTGGGGGTTACCTTGTTAGGAGTCCGGTTTTAATACTACTTATATGTGAAGAATTTGTTATTTTATATAAACTTGTTTTTTATTAATTTAAGAGTAATTGAATCCGAATAATTATGTTTGCACACACGATGCGGCAGCTTAAGCTAGATAGCTCAACGCGTCGTGGAATGAATTTTACTTTTGAGATTAGCTTAGCATGGACTGCTTCTCAGTAAGGCTGTGGACAGAATGAAGAAAGGAGCCTTATTTTTGGGTGTATTAAGGACCGGCTACACGGAGCCGCACCGCATTTTCCCGGTGGAATGCTATCCATGTTTTTTAAACGCAAGTGGCTACACGCACCGCACCGCACCACACCGGCGCGGACGAATCGTCTAGAGAGCATTGCTCCGCACTTTTGCGGTACGGTGCGGTACGGACCGTGTAGCCAGCCACCTACCACCGGAAATAAAATGTTCGGGAGATTCCGAACTTTGTTTTGATGGTAAAACTAGGGATTTCTTTCACACGTGTGACGCTGTAGTCATTGTTTACAACATTACGTACAAGATAAACAATATTATATACAACTTATTGAACAACAAACATTTTTCTTCTTAATTATTGGCTAACTTAAAACTTTACTCTTCGTAATTAATAGCTCACTTAATTTGATGAAAATAGGTGAACACCTATGTAAGTAAAAATAAAAATACAAACTAATTTTGTAATAGAACTCAGTCCATACAGATAGTAAAAATCGTTTTAAAAAACGCGATGTGGTGCGGCTCGTGTAACCATAACTTTATTGGAAATAAATCCTTCTAGAGGATTCTTTCTGTCTCTCTGTGTGTAAGTTACACCATATTCTATTTGTTCCAGAAGGAAGGGAGAGAGAAAGAGAGTGTTTTCGAAGTGGTTATATTTCACGAGTGTTTGCAATAGGGGTGTGAGGAAATTAAACAAAAGAAAATACAAGATGACGACACATAGTCATTGTAAAAAAAAAATAATAATTGCTCATCCAAGTGTATGAGGAGATTTCCTAGCACATCTGGATGCATTTAGTTTAATATTCCGAAAACATTCATTAATTTAGAATATGTTAAGGTTGGTAACTTTTGATTTAAATTATTATTAAATTATAATCAATTTCATTACAATATCATTAATGACTATAAAATAACAATAACACTATGGTAAAATGTTTTCATTGTTGACCATAAAAAAAAGTCTGTATTTTCTAAAAAGAATCTTCTGACCAGGATCCTGCAATAGTTTGAAGACAAGACACAATACCTATAGTCAAATAGTGATTTAAAGTACCTTATCGGAATGTTAGTAAGAGATGTTATCCTCAGCCAAGTCACGGATTATTGCGCTTGTCACTCTAAACGGGCGGTGTTTGAAGACTCAAAATGCGCCTCACCGCAATCTAGTTTTCATCAGATCACGTGGGCAGAATGGGCTAGGCCCATATTTTACAGGTTTTATAACATTAAATATTTTGGTCGAAATAAATAAAACATTAGTTCAGTAGATACCTTTAGTTTAATTTTATGTATCTTGACAGTTCTCTATTTGAGTTTGCACCCGCCTCGGTGGCGTAGTTGGCTAACACGCTAGTCGTGTTGAGCTGGACCGCCGAGGACGGGGAGATCGAGGTTCTAATCTCGGTCAAAGTAGATACCTTTAGTTTAATTTTATGTATCTTGACAGTTCTATATTTGAGTTTGCACCCGCCTCGGTGGCGTAGTTGGCTAACACGCTAGTCGTGTTGAGCTAGACCGCCGAGAACGGGGAGATCGAGGTTCGAATCTCGGTCAGGTGAACTGGGGGTTGTTTTTTCTAAATGGTTTTCCACTCTCCCTCCACGCAAATGCGGGTTACCTTACTCTAAATTCAACCCTCCCAATTCCTAATCCATTAGCGTAATTAGTACTTAAGTGTATAACCCGAACGGGTAGTAAGACGCGGTGCTAAATATTATATAATACTATCTATTTTAGTACCACGTCCCACCGCCAGTTGGGGTTAAACGCTTGTGTGTTAGGGATGAGAAAAGCTGTGTTTTGAGGAAGTGCACCGATATTAGTGTAGATTGCTGATGAAAAAACCACTTTTGTTGATTATCGCCCATGGCGCATACAGCTGCGATTCAAATATCGATCTCCCAGTCACATACAATCAATTTTAAACGATCCTGACACCCTAGACCATGCAACCACCAGCGCAGGCTTACTGTCGTGAGATAGTGTCCAATATTAGGTTATTTTGTAGGTCATCTTCTATTAGAAAATTCCATTTAAGATACACGTTAAGATTGGGTGCTAGTGAGCGCCAGTTTAGTGCATTAATTTTGCAGTTTTTTTAGCATAAACATTTATTTGGACAAAATAAATCAAATATTTCTTATATAGAAACATAGAGTTTATCTTTCTGCACATGCTAGTTTCAACAGTTCTCGAATATCTCTCATGAACATAGCGGCATTTGGTGACAAACTTTTTAAATAAAGAGAAAAAATTGTCACTAAATTCCAGGACACCCTTGACAGATATTAAGGAGTTGTTGAGATTAGCATGTGCGGAAAACTAAACTCTATGTTTCTATAGAAGAAATATTTGATTTATTTTGGCCAAATAAATGTTTATTCTATAAGAACTTCGAAAATACTGCCCTAAACTCACGCTCACTTGGACCCAATCTTAAGTACAAACTATTATTATTATTAATACTATTAATATTTAACTAACGAAATAATGTTCTCAAATGCTGATAATATGCGTAAAAACATTTCTACTCAATAAACACGTGATGCCCTGGCGGTTATATTGCCTAATTTAAACAGTACAATGTTGGGATTGCGTCATATAATAACAAACGATTGTTTACTTTATTTGTGTTGGGCTAATTTTCTCATTTGAAGGCTGTAAAAGTTTATTAATGTTTAGCATTCGTTACGTGACACAGCCTCAATCCAGATTTAATAAGTGTTATCAAAACTAGAGCTCTAGCCTAAACGAGTTCGAAAGTGTGTGGCCATCAGAACATAATCACGCCATTCAGCACTATCCATACACTTATCCACTTTCACATTATCTTCTGATCGATGCCTCGGTCTACAAAGGGGTCTGGTTTTCTTCAGGTTTCTCAACAAAACTGTTGTGTACAGGCCTGTAACACCCATACGCGCCACATGAACAATCGGCGTGATTTGATTGTCCTTAACATGTTGGGAACACAAACAATCCATGAAGATCTTCATTATGTATCTAATTTTTAAATCTATTAGGTAAAAAAAAAAGCGTATCACTGTTAAACACAATCTTAAATCTAAATAAATGTAATTTTTAAAGATGGATAGGAGATAGGCCAAAATTTTGAAAATATTTAATTCCATTCGATTATGAGCGAACGGAGGAAACACATTTTATTAATAATCTGATTATTAATTACATATTTGAGGATGGTAGATTTTACCCTCTGAACTATAAAAGCCTATATTTTGATCAATTAGAAGTTGTTTGGTATTTATTCAAGGTGGAATGATAATGCGAGCTAAGATAAGAATTAAATTGCTCCAGTAAAAAATTTTAGTTTAATATTCTACACTTAGTAGTATCAACAATTCTTGAATATCTTTCGTGGACTTTGAACAGAAACTTTTGAAACTAAGAGAAAAAGATGTGATCAACCATGTTCATGACATATATTCAACAAATGTTGCTATCCCCAAGTGTAGACAGTTAAACTAAACTTTTCTATTGGGGGCAATGTTTGATTTATTTTGAACAAAAAAAAAAGGTTATGTTATAAAAACTTCAAATATTAGGGCCTTAACTCGCCTCTTCCCCACCCCCCCATTTTCCTTTTACCCCCTTAAATACTACAAAGAGCATATTGTGAAATTGACTTGATATTAAAATGTACATACTTCTACTGCAGGTACCAAACAATTCACAAAAATAATGTATTTTTTAAACCAATTTAACAAACAGACAACCCGCCCCGGTGGCGTAATTAGCTAACGCGTTAGTCGTGTTGAGCTAGACTGCCGAGGACGGGGAGATCGAGGTTCGAATCTCGGGCGGGTGAATTGGGGGGTGGTTTTTCCTAAATGGTTTTACACTCTCCCTCCACGCAAATGCGGGTTCATTTCCTCTATATTCAACCTTCCCCATTCCTAACCCATTAGCGTAATTAGTACTTAGGCGGGTAGTAAGACGCGATGCTAAATAAAAAAAAAACAGATTTATACAACTTCGGGGAGAAATTATTCTAACTCTCTACTTTCGTACCGTTTGGATGAAACCCATAAATTAGTTATGGAGTCATACAAACAGGAAAAACTCATAAATGTGTTCATTTTCATGAGAATATGACACAAGTTAAAATAAATAAGCTATGTTTAGGCTTATGTTGAACGTTTTAAATTAATTCCGTTTTATTGTAGATCATATTTTAAACTGTTATTTAAATGTTACTCTTCCCTCCCCCTTCCGATCTCCAGCCCCTCATGCCACACATATTACTACCCATCCCGGCTATCTGTATATTATGTACACTACTTGAATAGAGAACAAGGAAGATGTAATTAAAAGGAAGGGGGTAAGAGAATGTACAACAATTTAGGGGAGTAAAAACAAACACCTTTGTATGACTGGTCAGGATTCCAACCCAGATCCAACCCGCGCCTGTGAAACAGGCGAAACGTAAGTTGACGTCTTGGTCATCCCGCCCATCAGTACGGGTCATAATTATAAAAATGTTGACGCTCATCTTTTAAAAAAAAAAAGTCATTTCCACTCGAAGTGAACACTTCTTTTCGTATAAAATATACAACGTCCCTGCTACCTCAAAATAAAAATTCTCTTCCCCCCACCCCACCCCACCCCACGCCCCACTTCTTCCCAAAACCTTCCTCTTTGAAGGTGCGTTAGAGACGCCATTGTTATATTTTTGTGAGTGGTCCTTTTTATGCTGGGCCCCGAGTGTAGCCGCTCAAGCAAACTGGCGGCGGAAGAAGAAAAAAAAATCGTCCCCATTGTTTAGTTTTGAAAGCGGCACCCTTGCCCCCACACCCTCGTCTCACTGCCCTGATGAAACGCGAACATTAATATTCTATGCGGTCCCGGAGCGCGCATAAAACGGCCGTCCCGAGCGCCTCTAGTGGCGGAGACAAGAACCTCTCCACCTCAAGGTGCCGGTGATTCATATGCGCGTCAATTTCCCCCTTTCATAGTTTTCAAAAAAGGAAGGAGGGGGGAGGGGGGGTTGGAGGCAGATATTGGATCGAATGCTGAATTCAACAAGTGTTTAGAAACGTATTAGGTAAGTTACCAAGTTTCGTGAGATATTTGTTTTTACCAAAACAATATCCCAATTTACATTTCTTAAAGAAATATGACAAAGAAAGATTAAACATTATTTTTAATGATAAACATTTCTAATGCTTAATAAATCACTTTTATCATTAGTACTGTCCAATTAATGATTATTGACTACTTTATAAGAGTGATAAGGGTGAAAGATTTAAAGAAAATGCACCCGCATTACCAGGAAGAAGGAACAGGGAATCCACATAAAAAATATCGGGCACACACGTGTGTAGCTAATAATTTAGTAGTAATCCTGTTCCAAGCTTGGTGCATTCTAATATATAGTGAGTATTGTAATCGTTATAGTATTAAATTTCAAGATTATTATGAGACTTGGAGCTTTATTGAATCGCTGAGGTTTATTTGCCCTCCAACCCCAAAAAGTAGGTCTTGCCAATCTGTCTGTCTGTCTGTCTGTCTATATTTGGGCTACAGCCGAGATGGTTTGAGGGGTTTTGTTCAAACTTAATATGTATATATTATAGGTTTATAACTCGGGATGTTTTTTTTATTTTAATTCTATCCCCCAAATTAAGGATAGTTTACTGATGACTAGTTTTTGAAAATGTTATCCCAAACTATAATAATTGGACCACACAAGAAAGTATATTATTTTGTCGTAACGCTGTTGGTTTGTGTTTACTTCCCTCTGGATTCGATAGACTAAGAATTTGCTAAAAGACGTTCTCATTAAATACAATATCTACTCATAATAAATCTCTAGAAAATGTTGAAAACTATAAGAATGGGCCTCATGAATGTGCAAACTTCTACTGAGTGGAAGAATTGGTAAAATATTGATGCGCTAATCACAAATCTATCAATGGCCCCCTTTTTTCAAAATATGATCAAACTTATTTTCTTCAACATCACATTAATTTAGTTTAACTTCTCAGATTCATACAGACAAAATTAGGGTCGGTGGTGTATTATTCCACATATTATATTTGTCACAAAATTAATTTATATAATTCTTTATGAAGTATTAATATAGCGGATAATTTTACATCCTATTCCCTTCTCCTTAATCCGCTCTTTCCCCTTATTCCTTCAACCCCATTCAAGTGAATATTTTATATGAAATAAAAACGTGTTTGACATGTTAATATAGGTTTTGAGTGCGGCACTTCAAATAAAAAGAGTTTTTCATTGAAAAATTTGCCAACCCATTTCAAATAAGTTCAAGGTTGAATCCCCCCCACACAGAAGCAAGGTCTTAAAATAGCTCAGTCACTTTACTTTACTGTGAATCCTCGCTTTTGGTGAATTCTAGTAGTTTTTCATTAGAACACCAACACGGCCATAATGGAGATGCGATACATGCATGCATTTAGTATTCAACTAAACATTCAGACAATCCACCCTTATTTATCCCCTCTCTAAGTAAACGTCTAGAAATGACTTCAAACCGGCAACGTTTATTTAGCCTTGTTCTTGCTCCATCACGTACAATGGGGCGAGGCAGTTCGTGAAAACAAACGGTGAACGTTACTATTGTCTTGTGGTTGAACTGGAACGAACGGATCCCAAACACGACTGCCATGACGCTGACATTAATATTATATGTGGCCCGGAACGAGCATTAAAAAACGCTCCTCAGGGCCTATGGCGGCGCAGATGGGAAAAAACGTCCCGGACGGTTGTAAAGTTATGTGTGCCAGCCTTATCGTAAGATATAATAGAGGCTCAACAAGTGTTTATATCACCCGACCAGGTGGTTTATGGGTTTAAACTGGCTAGAGGGTACTTGGTTATTAACGATACGTGAGTATTGCCATGAGATCTGAAGAAACATTGCCTCAGCACTATCTAGTAGCAGTTGTTGGAAGTATTTACTGCCGCATCCCTTAGCGTTGTAGGACGTATTTTCGGGAATAACCTCTTCTTTCTTCAACAGTCCATCCATGCTAAGAGTCTTGAGTAAGCAATGGAGAAGAAACACCTCAGCACTATCTAGTGGCGGTTGTTGGAAGTATTTACTGCCGCATCCCTTAGCGTTGTAGGACGTATTTTCGGGAATAAACCTCTTCTATCTCAACAATCCATCCATGCTAAGAGTCTTGAGTAAGCAATGGAGAAGAAACACTTCCTCAGCACTATCTAGTAGTGGTTGTTGGAAGTATTTACTGCCGCATTTCTTAGCGTTGTAGGACGTATTTTCGGGGATAAACCTCTTCTTTCTTCAACAGTCCATCCATGCTAAGAGTCTTAATCTAGTAGTGGTTGTTGGAAGTATTTACTGCCGCATCCCTTAGCGTTGTAGGACGTATTTTCGGGAATAAACCTCTTCTATCTCAACAGTCCATCCATGCTAAGAGTCTTGAGTAAGCAATAGACGAGTAGGCCTGATAGGTATGTAAAGGTCATTTGTCACAGACACTTACGTGTTCATACGTCAAGTCGTGGGATCTGAAGCTGTCGCCTTTGATAGATATTATAAAAACCTAGAAATAACAATTATAATAATACAGTAAAATGTAATCAATTTTTACCAGATCACACATTTGAAAATGGGGTTTTGTTTAATCGTAGCTGTATGTACTGTACATTTAAAAAAATGTTAATTAGAACGAATAAAAGGTCTTAGTGGTCTCAGCTTGAAGATTACCATATATGGTCATTAGTTGCTCCCCGTCTTACTACCCAACCAGGATATTCTAATAATTACATTAATGGAACATTAAGGATAAGGAAGAAAGTATTTAGAGGGAAAGTACCCTAATTTGGGGTAAAGGGGTAGGTTTTGAGGGGAAACACATTTGAGACAATAATTCAGTTCACCCAGCCAGGATTTGAAGCCCAACCTCACTATTAACCAACAAAGCAGACAATACGAGACTGATGTCTCAATCCACGTAGCTATCTGTGTGAGATACATATATTATAACTTACTTACGTGGGAGTTTTTCTTCATATCCTCTCTCAAGCGAGCCCCATATGCTGCTTCCGTTTGCGTGACACTTTCAAATCATTCCTATCTCCATTTAATTTGTCCGACATGTTCATACAATATTGTGTGTTTTTTTTTGTTGATGCCGTGTTTTTAATCTCCCTCGATCCAAGTTAATATTTCTGTAACGAGTTTAGTCCTAGTCATTTGTTTTAAAACTCGTCTATCAACTATATTTTAATAACAAACAGCGAGTCGTGTAAATCTGTTTTTAATTACGTCGCTACAAAAGGCTTGGCAGTAAAATTGTGAATTTTTGTACACTAGTAATTGTAATGTTCATATTATTTTTCGAAGCTTCGATTCAATTTCACAGAGGAAAACATACGTTTTATCTCTTATTTAATAAACGATGATTTTTTGTTCTTGTAAATACAAGCACCTCTCAAACCGTAGAGAATTGTATTATAACGGATGGAAATAAAAAGAGGTTAAACACGGATACCAACATAGCAGATTTGTTACTACAAACCTATGACTACTCCGAGGACAAATTAAAGTGAGAGCCATTTTATTTATATTAAATGGCGTGTAAAAGGTATGAGGTTTAAGAGAAATATCACACTAAGATATTTCTTATGGAAATGTAAGTTCTTAAGCCTCAAAACCACTCAAACAATTCTTAACTATCTTAACATTATTTGTTGTGACCCTGTAAAGCAATTACTTTAGTTTTTTTTAAACAAGGAATTTTTTTAAGATCTATTTTTCTGACCATTCACTTTGATCTAAGAAATGTGTCGTTTCGGGTGAAAGGTCGTTGAAAAGAAGCTAATATCACCTTTCCAGAATTCGATTTTAAATTATAAAACTTAAAAGGTTTTTAATCCTAATGTTAATACTTTTCACTTTCTTTTGGAGAGGATCACTATTTTGAACAAACAAACCACTTGCTAAACAGCGCGGGATTTTTGAATGTCTGTGGTGTGTTTCAATGATATGGTAGGCGGTCCCCTTAACTTCAAGTTACTAAATATTGCCACGCTTTAAAAAATAAATAGTTTCTTGCCGGAAAAAAATATGTTGGATTAAAATTATAATGTTTGGAACGTATCATAAAAATTAACATTTAATATTCAATATATTTATTTAATGATGAGCCGCACTGGTGTGCATGCAGTTTAAGTAATCAGTCTCATCTAGTCAGGTTTGCCAGTAAGATGGATATCAGGGTACAAACTATGGACTGGTAAAGTGAGGTTTTTTCCCTCAATTATTTCTCCCTCTCTCTCTTCACACAAATGTGGGTACATTTCCTATAAATTCAACCTTACTCGTCCTCACACCATTATTGTACAAATTCGGATATCCCGGAGGTTCGTAATACGCTGTGAATATTGTATTTTAATAATAAATTAGCGTATAGCCCGAACGGGTAGTAAGACGCGGTACTAAATAATAAATTGCTAGGCCTATTCATTTTAGAACTAATATTATTTTAAATATTATTTATTACTATCATGTTGACGATTAGCGAATTTTACAAATGTAGCTTTATTACAAGCACAACAACTAGACTCTAAGACATCAATCTAACACTTCATATCTGTTTCATACTGATCTATTATTTTGGTCCTGCCAGTAATCAATCCTGGTCCACTTAGAGATCTCTCAACTGAACTAAGTTTTCAAACTAGAGCTCGGTAGACTTCTACATTTAAAAAATGTTTGGATTCTACTATACATGCTTACTACAGCCATAGACTAGCTAGCAATATACGAATGGGGTGAAAGATATCCTGCGTTTATTTAATTGAAAAAAAAACTCCTTTCAGTGGTCAAATGGTCAAAGGCGTCACTCTCGTGTTAGACTGGCCTTTTGATGACAGGTAGATCGGGGTTAGAATCCCAGTTGGGTCGATTGAGGGTGGTATTTCCCTAAATGTTTTCCCACTCTCCTACGAAATTCGGGTATATTACCTCTAAAATGCTTTCTTCCTCATACCTAGGATAATTATCATGTATGTGTACAACCTGAACAGGTAGTAAGACTCAGGGGTACAAAAAAACTGAACAATTACACCTAGATATGAGAATCGAACAGTGGGCCTTCAGCTTAACACGACGTAGCAATTTGTCCAGCTATGCAGTTAAGCTCCCTCTACGTTATGAATCAAATATGAGACGTTCTCCCAGCAGGTCTCACACAAGAAGGGGAATCCCCTTAAGGATAAAAGCCGACTTAAGAGAAATCACGAAATATCGGAATAAATCGTTAAGACTTCAAAATGCCATACTTATCTTTCTACTTTACCGTCTATATATTTATATATACATATATATACATGTATTTCAGCAATATTTTGGAGGGGGCAGGGGTGAGTTATCGTTCTTGCTGTTTCTTTTGAGTGTCTATATGGAAAGAATTGGGGAATCTATGAGACCAAGGGCCCCTCCCCCTCCCCCCTTTACATTCCACATTTGTCTTCTCATCACCTCTCGTGAAATATACTAAAGTACCCATATTTTATCCCCTCTTTTTTTTAAAAAAAAGGGGGATTCATCTTTTTATGTCTCCGTAAAAGTAAGGAAGGGATTGTGCAGGACCATCTCCTGAGATTTAAAAAAATAAAATTTCATTTATTATGATGACGTCAAGAATCTAGAGAAGTAAAAAAGTAAACTCTTTACAAAATTCACGGTTGAAAAACTCTGGTATAAGATATGATATGTACAGTATTACTTCTCGGGAATGTCTTCAGATAAAGAAAATATTTAAAATACCTCTTCCTTTCTTGTAACAGCATAAGATCTCGCTTCTCATACAAATTATTAGTAAGAAAACAAGGATGGAACCAAAATCTTCCTTTAAGGTTCCTTTTGCCCATGAAAAACTATGTAAATTCGACCAAAATGGGATCATCTTTTTTCTACGTTTTAGCAATCTCATAGAGTGCGCTAAGATTGTCTCACGTTGTTTGTACATTAGAAGGGGGGCAGGATTGCTCCAGTTGACAAGTGCAGTTTAATTTTCTACACGTCATAATATCAGCAGTTCTTGAACAGTTTTAACTGGCATGTTTAATCTGAACAAGATTTTTTTTTAAATTAAGAGAAAGTGTCTTGTCAGAATTACGTGACGCTTATGACAAATATAACTATTGAGATTAAGATATGTATATAATTAAGCTGATCATTTATATTAAAGCAAAATGTCATTTGTTTTGGACAAAAAACATCGTTTTTTAATTTTAAAAAAACTGAAAAAATACAGGCCTAAACTCACTCAACCTCCCCTCCAACCCCTTCCCCCAACTTAAGCTTGTATGCAAATCATGAAACGTTCCCGTCCCCTTAGATTCCCGGTAGGGTAGACTGGGGCACAGTGGCACAGAGAAACAGTCTCCTGACCGACATAAAGGTGAAAGAATAGTAGCGCTTCGGTCAAACTAACCACGCAAACTGTCATTCAGTTTTAATAACGCTGCCATTGACAGCTTGTGAGAAAAATGGTGTCCGATGCTTAGAGGCAGTGAGAGTAAAATTTCGTGGTCTTCTAAATGTTGTCATTGTGATTAGTGTTTTAATTTGACGTTTATTGTACAGTAGTCATTTGTATTAGTATATAACAGCTGTAAATCATGGTGAGCTACATATTTGTATCTTGACAATTTTCTAAGATACATCCATTAATGTCATGGAAGGGCAGTGGGAAATGGAAAAGCCCGGGGCAGAGTGGAACGTTTCACTGTGACCCCAAGTTTAGTGTTTCATTGTACCTCACAAAAATTCAAAATATTTCTTCATCTGGCTTGGGCCTAATATAAATGCTATAAAAATATATCATATACTATAGTATTGTTTAGGTCCAACCTTGATATTTTGTATAGTTATCAAGTATTTTTGAATTTTTATTCCTTGTTTTGTATATAAAATTTCCTGTTTAAAAAATAAATACATGCAGGGCCTAGTTGCCAATTAATATCAATGTAACGTGTCTAAAGTTTCATCATTATTAGTTTTCACTAAATTTTATAATTTTAAAAAGGAGATCTCTTGCTGGAGAACAAACTTTTGTGATTATTAAACAAAAGAGTTCCTTGTGTGTTTGCAGCAGGCAGCTATGGTACGAAATCGTGTAAGGAAAAGAGCAATTGGGAGCTTCAATGCAGAAAGCATTAGCTATGCTGTACAATTATTGATTGAGAAAAGTATAAGCCTACGCAAAGCAGCCAAGGAAAAAGGGGTGAAATATTCAACTCTATTCAGATATGTAAAGAAAAAAGAAAAAGCAACTGTTGGAGAACTAGCTGTGATAAGGCCTCGGTGTGACTGCCGGAAAATATCTACAACTGAAGAAGAGGATTTAGCAAACTATATCTTAAATTGTTCCAAAATGTATTATGGGCTAACCTCACTGGACCACAGGTGTTTGTTTGGCATAGAAGATGGCTACAATTAGCTCCATTACATGCCCTGACACCTGGAAAGAAAATAATAGAGGAGGAATTGGTATTTGAATTTCATGAAGAGGCATCCGTACTTAAGTCTTAGATCTCCTGAAGCCTGCGGTTTGTCATGAGCAACATCCTTCAATAAAACGAATATGAACTTATTCTACGTTAATCTGGAAGAGGTTTTGAAAGCAAAAATACAGTTTGCAGATAGAACCAGAATTCACAATGTTGATGAAACTGCCACTTCAACCGTTTAGAAGCCACAAAAGGTCATCGCTGAAAAGGGATCAAAATAAGTAACTAAGTGCACAAGTGCAGAAAAGGGCACACCTATTACTACATGTTATATTATAAGTGCAGCCAGAAATATAAATCTCGCTATGATCTTCCCTAGGGTACATTTTAAACAACACACGATTAAGGATGCACCATCTGAAACTCTGGTTCTTACAAATCCTTCGGGTTGGATGACGTCTGATCTCTACATAGAGGTCATGAAGCACTTTATACATCACACCAACAGCTCAAAGCAATCTCCAAGTTTTCTCCTCTTTGACAATCATGAAAGTCACTTATCTCTTGTAATTAATCTGGCAAAGGAAAATGAAGCTACAACAGTGACCTTTCCTCCACACTGCTGACATAAACTGCAACCCCTAGATGTCACGGTGTGCAAATCGTTCAAAACCTACTAAAATGCTGCATCTGACAGTTGGGTGATGATTCACCCAGGGCTAGCATTGTCAATCTCTTATATTACTGGAACTGTCAGAATTTCCCATGAGAGGGCATTGTCTTAACAGAACAACATGTCTGGATTCAGGAAGTCAGAGATTTTCCCTTTAGCTAGACATATTTTCACAGAAACATTTCCTCATCTGCTCTGTGACTGATCGACCAGCTTCTGAATAGTTTGTAAATAATTCAAGAGAACCAACCTCTACAATAGGCGTAGATGAAATTGATCCCAGCACTGAAGATACACAAGAAGATGAGTCCACAGAACAATAGAATGATGCAGAGGATGGAAACAGCCGAAAATCTGTAACCTCAACAGCCTACAAGCGTCCCGAACAATTCAGAGGATACCTGAAAGCAGATGCAATCAAAAACCAAAATAGGATTACTCGTCAGGAAAGAAGAACATTCGCTACAAGCACTCCTAAGAAAAATGCTATAAAGGAAAGGAAACATCACTTGAAAGTAAAAGGTTCTAAGAAATCGAAGTTCAAGAAAAAGGAAACTGTTTCTGAAGGAGGAGGACGTGGAATAGAAATGATCCTTGAAGAATCTGAGGACGGTCTTATGGATGATAAACTACCACCTCTCAGTACTACTTTTGAGGACATTGATCGAGAGCCTCAGGAAGAAGAATGTGTGCTCGTTCAGTTTGATATCCTTGAGAAGAGTAAATCTATCTACATTGGAGAAGTGGTCTCGAAAGATTAAGATAATGACTATGAAGCTACTTTTCTCACACGAAGCCATAAGACAAGTGATAAATTTGTGAAGCCTCTTGTAGAAGACAGAGCATCATTTCGTGAAAATCAGATAAAAATAATTCTCCCAAAACCATCATTTTGTGGTCAGAGAAAGTGATAGAACTGCTAATTAAGTTTTGTTGTGAATTTTCCTTTAATACATTAAGTAATTCATCTTTGATATAGAATGGATAGTGATTTTAAACCTTTATATTTTTTTGTGGAAGCATTTGAATATGAATTGAAAACATTTGACAGTGTGGAAATTTTTTAAATGACATTTATTTAAGGCTATTAAGTGATAGGCTACATTTCTGTTATTCCAAGTAGCCCATGTTTAGGATTTATGATAGCAGAACTTTATTTTATCAGAACATGATAAAACGTTTTGTAGTTGTTAACACACACAAAAAAAAAGTATTTTATTATTTAGAAAAAATAATCATGCCCCCTCGATTGTTTCAATGTAGAGCAGTTCGTATGAAACACATGTAACAGGTTTTTTTAAATAAAAACTATATATGGCGTGAATTAATCGTAATAAAAATATCCCCAGCATTCACAATAGAATAAACTTTATGAGAAAATATATTATGCCAATGTAACTTTAATATTTTTAAAGATAAAAATTCTAGAAAATGTTTGGTTCCGGTGTACCCCAGTCTCCCCTAGACGTTGTTTGTTGACGCACCGTCCGGATTGGTTGAACATAGACAATATTTTACTAGAGGGAGGGTGGGCAGATAAGTATTTATAAAAATATAAAAACCACAGATATTAGAATTAATGTACATTAATCTATCTTAATTATATAAATAAGTACACTATTTCCTTGAGAAAGTTTTATTCAATATGACAATACTGTCTCTATACTTCGTATGACGTGAATGTGAAGTAGACCCTGCTGTATTAATGCTGTGGTTGAGCCTTGCGCAAGATCGCAGGACTCTCTCCTCCGCCCTTGAATGAGTAGCTAGGCAACCCTCCCTCCTCGTGTGTGTAACGTGTGTTGTTTGTCTTCCAGGGGAAATGGCAGAACGTACCTCAAGGCGCTTGGGGCCGTGTAAGTTGCAACCCCTCACCCATAATGCACTCCTTTGCGCTTCGTTAAGGGCTTATTTTGTATTGCATTATTTGGAATGTTTCGAAATTGGTTGCAAAAATAAGTTTTAGACCTTTTTTTTGTTCGACTGCCACTATGCTCGTAAAGAATTTAATAGATGTAGAGAATTAAACTAGGCGTATCTACTTGAGATATTAGATTTATTTTCTAAAAAAAAAATATTTTTTTGCCAAAGATAACAAATAATTCTGGCAATCCCTTGCATCCTATCTTAAGGTGATATTTAATAGTCTACTCATTTAGGTAATGATGTCCGAGAGACTATTGTTCTAATTGTTTCCATGTTTATCCGTTGCCTATATGTAGCGCTGTATGCCTGTCGAATTACTCTTTGTAGTGTACACTTATAAGTGACATTGGTTGCCGTGCAGCTAGTAGGTAATTAATTACTTTGTTTTACACACATTTGTTTACTGTCGTAGAGTAAAATGAATGAATAAATGTTTTAGGCTTTATTTTATGAATGGCAAAATCTCTGGTAGTTATGGTCTGTGTTTTTCAATATACAATTAGAGTAGATCTCGTATTCTAAAAGCTCAATAGTTTTGGAAACAATAGTTATTGGGAAACCTTAGACCTATCTCGAACCTAGGATTTTAAGGTGGGGTGGAAGGAATACGTGGTTTAAGGTCCAAATAGTTGTAGTTTTTTTTTATGCCAGAAAACATTTTTTTGGCCAAAACAATTCCAATATCACTTTGGTGTATTCGTTTGATAAATCTTTCTACACATGTTAATGTCAAAAGTTGATTATTTGTTACAAACGTGGCCGGGTTTGAACATGACTTCTTTATTGAAAGAAAATGTCCTGATTAAAGACCGCTGTAATAAATATATATTCAACAACTGTTGACATAAACAAGTGTAGAAAATTAGACTAAATGGAACTATTCAAACAATACTTTATTTATTATGGACAAAAAATGTTTATTCCTAAAAACTACAAAAATATGAACCCTAACTTGTATTCTTGTCCACCTTTGCTTCTATTTTTAAAGTTCTAGCAAACTTTTAATCCCAAAATTCCTTTCCCAAAGCAGTTTTTATTAATTATCTATGAAACTAATTGATGCGGACGTTTAAATAAACAGAGCTGGGTTTGATTAATATCTAGAAATACAATTTTTAACAAAATAAATAAGCTACACAGCTCTATTATTTTCAATTTTTTTTTATTTAAAATTCACGCCACAGTTCAATGTATTCAGACACAAAATTTAAACCATCACAAATTTTACTCAACAATGTACAGTTTTAGATATACTCCATTTACCCTGAAAATTTCCAAGCGCACTTTTCTTGGTTCCACTATGATGCTGCCTATTAGGTTGGGCCATAGTGTAATCAATCAAGGTAAGACTGCTTTCAGGGTAAACCGAGGGAACATAGTTTTAAATCTAACTTTATACTAAGCATTTCAATTGATAAATAAATAAGTTTAGTTATTTAATCACACAATTATTTAATGTTCGTTTTGTAGTTTTATTTTAAACAAAACAAAATTTAATTTTGAATTCTTGTTTTGTGTAGGATTATTAAATTTTATCTGATTAGAAGAAGTATTTAATTTGCATAATACTTACCACGCTGTATTTTCTCTCTGTGTATTTCATAACGCATGATACAGTATAACAATTTGTGTGATGTACAATAAAGTCAAAGCGACCAAATAAAGCCTTCTGCGTACTTTCACTTTTCCTATTCTCTGGCTATTTACAACCACAACAAACGCAATGATCTTAAAAAATTGTCAATTAATTTCATAGACAATATGTATGTAGTTTATTTAGTATACTACTATTCAAATAGGAAGAAACAGTTTCAACAGCTACAAAAAGTTACTGTAACAATCTTCACATATTCACACTTCATTTGATGTTATCTGCAGCTGTCACTTTCAAGAGATATTATAACCACATATAAAATAACAAGAGTAATATTGTAAAATATTATCAATACTTGGCTGAAACAAATATGTTTGTACTTGCTATATGGTTCGTCCTGTCACGATACTGAAATAATTTAGGCCATACCTAAGTATAGCCTAAATGCCTGCTGACGGATGTTTACATCCAGGCATGCGGTACGTAATTGAAAAGTACAACATTGTAATTCGTGATCAAGTATTTTTCCACCTCGCGTGATCATTCAACAAAATCTCAGTAACAGAATATTTATAACAAGACTAGAGTTAAAAATTTTGTGCCCTGGCAAAACTAATTAATAAATTAAGGCCTATTAATTACTTTTGGAATATCACTTTTTGCTGTCTACCCTTCAAATTTTTATGATGTATATTACGAATTATTTGACACTATTTTAATAAACAAGCATTTTTTACAATATTGGTTATTTTACTATTCTGATTTTACACAAAATGAATAATACGAGGTAAAGGTATTCGGTACACTAGATAGATAATTTCAAGGTTTATGTTATGCTATTATAATATAATATTTGCCAATGCCAGATAATTAGTTTTGCTGTGTCATAAAGGATTACTATATTTTAAATCTCTCAATACAGAAGATATATATGGTGTACAATACAATTGTATTATGAAATATTGCACACTTCAAAGCTCCAACCATATCAGTGCATAGTGTACAGATATGTCATGCAAGTGTGGTCATGATGTATGAATGTGCCATGCAACGCAGTGCTCGACGTTTCCCCCATGCGAGTGTGTACACGCTATACCAAGCGTCGTGGTGCATGGACGCCCTCCTCAGCAGCACTAAGGCCCTACAGCCGATCTGAGTGACGGGGCTCAGTACTCTCTGTTGCAGACGGTGGTGGAGGCGTGCCAGAAGAAGCGTCAGTGCAAGTTCCAGACGTCGCCCAAGACGTTTGGCGGGGATCCGTGCCCCGGCCTCCGCAAGTACGTTGAGGTCGCCTACAAGTGCCGTCCATGTGAGTACCTTTCCCTCTCTCTCATTGGGTTGGAGACCAGATCAGCACCGATTAACCGGGAGATAGGACACACAATTAACTGGGATCTAAGTCATACGACTAACAAGGATATGTCACACGATTAACCAGGACATGTCACCCGATTAACCAGGACATGTCACCCGATTAACCAGGACATGTCACCCGATTAACCAGGACATGCCACACGATTAACTAGGATATATCACACGATTAACCAGAATGTAATTCACATGATTAATCAGGATATCACACGACTAACCAGGATATGTCACACGATTAACCAGGATATGTCACACGATTAACTAGGATATGTCACACAATTAACCAGGATATGTCACACTGTTAACCAGGATATGTCACCCGATTAACCAGGACATGTCACCCGATTAACCAGGACATGTCACACGATTAACTAGGATATATCACACGATTAACCAGGATGTAATTCAAATGATTAACCAGGATGTCACACAATTAACCAGTATATGTCACAGGATTAACCAGGACATGTCACAGGATTAACCAGGATATGTCACACGATCAACAGGATATTTCACACAATCAACCGGGATAAAATTCGCACGACTAACTGGGACTCGTTAAATAATAATAATTGTATCAAAGATAAAATATTATTTCAAAATAGTATCTATTTACTAAAGCAATCAAAAGAGAATTTTTGTTAAAGTGTTAAATGATTTTACATTATTTTGATGTAAAATTTATCTACTGTAATTAATATTCTTGGCTATATGACTTTTTATAAAACATATTTTAATAATGCATTTATAGACAGTTTACATGTTTTTTAACACTGAAATAAAAATTACTAGCTCCAGCCCCGAAGTTATCTCGAGTGTAAACAGCTACAGAAATAAGTATAGCACAAAATAATTCCCGGTTGGGCATAACATCACCGTAGGAGGGTGAGGGGTGTAAATCCTAGGGGGAAACACCTCATATCCTATAAAGAGCCTGAACGGCCTTAAAATAATAATCCAACGCAACAGACATGGGATCTAAGAAGCACAAGTGGTCCCATCTTAATTTAGAGAGGTTAACTATTATTTAATACCAACTAGCATACCTCACTTGGTATAGATTCATAAATACCAATCGACTTCTGTGATCTTAGGATAAAGTGCTTGCCTCAGGATCTGATGTTCATCGGTTCAAACCCAGCCGGAGTTGATGGACTTTCCTTGAGTGATAAAAATCCGTAGCACAACTTTCTTTGGAGGGGAAGTAATTCCGTTGGTCCCATGTTAATTATGGCATGTAAAAGAACCCTGGATGGTAAGTGAAAATACCATTCCTGGAAAAATTGGTAGGCCTTTCACTCTCGCTCATAGAAATGTTCGTGTGCTGATATAATCAGTCGGTTCAGAAAGTGAATGTTAAGTAACTCAACTAAAAAAATAATAAAATCTAAATACCAAACAACATAACATCCACAAGTGGTAATTGTCATCTTCTTACGGGTGTTTTGTTTCAGATAAAAGGGTGTACAACTTTGAAATTTAATAGAAATTATGGGCATGTTTGAAATTTTAAAAAATTAAAAGCTTAATTTATTTCACTTAACTAGACAACCATTGTTTATTTCATAAGAAACCCTTAAAAAAAACCGATTTTAGATGGACAAAAGTAATTAAATAACCAGGCAAGAAATTATCAAAGTTTTTAACATACTATTTAAAATTTAATAAATTAATCTTGATGGCTATTATTAATAAAAATATAGTCCCTGTTTAGTGATCGTTTTGTAATGCATTTCAAGTCTTAAATACCTGGTATAGGAGAGACAAAAAATAGTATTTTATATTATGGGTAGTTATTAAACAATATGGTCAAACTTTTAGTGAAATTTTCAAATACTGGTGACAAGTTAACGCAATTTTCATATCCTGTTTTTTACTTTCTCTCTATCTTACAGGTAGAGAAAGTATGGTGATCGTCAAAAAAATCGAACTCAAGATTTTGATGAATCTTGAAGTTTCATGACTCCCTGAATCCAAAAAAGTGGTTTTTGAATCTCCGTCT
>CABFWB010005044.1:29620-50332 GCA_902151455.1 Timema bartmani
TAAGTATCTAAAAAAAGTATGTTATTTTTCCTTAAAGCTCTTAGGAGAAATGTTTGCACAGCAATGATCTATCTCCATTTTAGACTCAATAGTCAATATTTACATTTTTTATTGGTCAAAATGTATAAATGAATAATTAAATATTAATGCGATGACTTGAAGATGTGCAACACCTTGACGATACTTGAGTTTATAGAATGAGAGAGAAAGTCTGTGCGGTGCGCCGTACCATTTATTTTTAATAGGAACAAAATATATCCCTATTTCGAACTAGTAATTCTTGTTTTTCTCACACGTCAAACTTTGATTTAAAAGATACTGCTCTTTTGAATACTATATCAACTCATTTATACTTTGAACATATAAAATAAATAGTACTGATTCCATACATATTTAATTATCTGTCAAGCATATTAACCTACCCCTGCACCTACTAGGGCCAGAAAAGTTCTCGAGTGATTTGTTCCTAGTACATGCGCTCCTACTTTGTTCAAGTGTTGAATGTTTGTATCCCTGCGCTAGTATAAGTCTCGGTTTCTTGGGAATCCCTCTCGGGTCGTGGAGATGATAAACAGTGATACGAGGATGATTGGATTCCGTCTGTACCGCGGGTAGTCGTCCCCAAGGGGCCGCTGTGGTTGGTGGTTCCTCCAATTGCCTCCATTGTTGATTGTAACTGTATCGACAGTCTTGGCATGTTACTAGTCTTCGACCCACCCTCAGATAGAGAGAGGGCCTTATGTCCACACACAAACTGATCATTGGGAGCCTCTGTTTCTTCATAACTGTGACCCACTGGCTATACATCTACGAGTGTTACACCACAACGTCTTACTGCCCGTCCGGATTATACTCTACATATGCATTAATGATGCTAATCTGTTAGAAGTGAAATAGGTAAAGTTTTGAGGAAGTGTATCTTCATTTGCAGGAAGGGAGAACGAGAAACTGTTTAGGGGAGGGGAAAATAACTCAGCTTACTCGGCCAAGATTCGAACTATAACCTCCCCATCACCTATAAACCAGACAGGATGAGATTTATATATTCACCCGCATCGGTGGCCACACGGTTCAATACGTGAATCTCGTAATATACTGTGACGTGGTAGATTGGGGTTTCTAACCCCTACTGGATGTACTGAGAGTATTCCACTGTCCTTCCTCGCAAATGCGGGTAAGTTTCCTCTAAACTGTACCTTACTCATCCTCTACCACATCGGATATCCCGGACGATACCCGGTGATAGAACTATTTTCTCTCTAGATCAGAGAACCAACCCCTTGAGGCCTTGTTTCGTAGCTAGGACTCAAATCCACCTCACTTTATTCAGAGCGTTGTGCGCAGTCGCAATAGAACACTGGATTATCTGGAAGGGGGAGGGAGGGCCTCTAGGGTCCTCTTGCTTACATCTCACGGTGGTTCCCCCCACCACCGGGACCACGGGGAATTATGGGAACGATCTGAGCACGAGAGAGCGACTGTCAACATAATACTCTGTGCTAGTTTAACGTCACATCCGTTTAGATTCAATAGTAGGAAAGGGAACGGGGGTGAGGGGGCTGTGACTTAGATTCACTAAGCTGGATTAAAACACTTGGTGTCTTGTGTTTGGTAAGGGTGTTAAACTCTGCCTGAAAATGTTAATGTTATCTTTTTATATCTTATTATCTTTGTTGGCTAATCATTAGAAATGTGAGATGATAATGTTTCTTTAATTATTTTCCCAAAATGTTACAGCTACAGTAACCCCATGACTTCTTTGGTGCTGACTGACAGTTCACAGCTGACTTCTGACAATCAACAGTTAGGTATATACCTAAATTTTGACTGTCAGAAGTGATAGATGCTAAACACATGTTTTTTGAAGATCATATGGTTCGGCGTAGTGATACATAATTTGGTCCGGTAGCTTTTCAAAGCCGTCAGCTGTCAGCTGTGAGCTGTCAGTCAGCACCAAAGAAGCCATGGGGCTACTGTATTTAAGCGAAGCTAACACTAAGGCCCAATCTTACAATATCACGTTATTCTATTCGTTAGGGCTTAACATAAGGTTAAGCGATAACAACCACTACTTTTGATTTTACAATGTTTGGTTAGCGCTAATGTCCACGTAAAAGTGCTCGTAAAGTTAAATTTAACACCTCAGTCAAACTTATTTCAAGGACTTTCAACACCAAAAATATTCTTAAACGAGTTACAATAAAACAATAACAGAGATTACAGTTCTACTATCACACTCACGTGTCGACTACAGCGCTGGGTGGTTGAATGTGTCACTAACATCACCTCTGTTGTTAACCAGACATATAATATTTTAAAATTATAAGCAAAGCTTTATTTTTTTATTACTTCTCTTTCCCTTGGGATTCAATTATCTGAAATTTACCAGGAAATGTATCGGGAAAATTTCCGATAACGAGAGTACCGGTAAAGTTTCGTCCCTACTACCTCTTAGTAAACTATTAAATAAATACTGAAGCATACCTTCCGTTGCATTCTCAAATTTCATAAAATTAAAAACAATGATTTTATTGGGATTCCTATGATAAATCATTAAAACTTATACATATTTTATTATTTTTAATATAGCAATGAAAATATTATAGAAGGTCAAACACAATTTTTATTTTGGAACTAAAGTTTGTTGCAATCAAGGGAACGCAAATTCAGGTCAATTTACTTAGAAGAACCTAATCTGATGTCTTTAAAAACTATTAGATCTACGTTCACGTATTCATACGTCAAGTCGTGTAATATACATAGGTCACTTTTGATAGATATTATCGATACATATGAAATGACAATAAATAATATAGTAATATATCGATATTGACCACAAAAAAATAATATTTGTATTTTTTTTAAGGCCGTTCCTTCATTTATCCGAGTTTATCCAACAAAAATACAAAGAATAGGTTTAAAATAATCCATAATTGGTTTGAAAACACTTAAAGCGGTTTACTTTGACTAAAGTTTGACGTCCTTTTAAATAACGTGGTAGATAAATTAATGGGATCCAATGTTGCAAAGAGGTAAATTTAGTGTTTTTTTATCAGCAAATCTTACTACCCATTCGGGTTGTACGCCTATACACTAATTAATATAATGTGTTAAGGATGAAGAAGGTTGAATCTAGAGAAAGTACTCCCACATTTGCTTGGAGTAGAGTGGAAAACCATTTAGGAAAAAAATACACTTTCAGTACAGCCAACCAGGATCGAACGCCGATTTCCACGTAATAGGTGGACAGTCTATTGTGAGAGTAGTAGTTCCTTAGAGGCTTAGACCACGTGGTCATCCAAGCGGGCTATATTGAGAATATACACCTGAGCACAAGAATTGAGCCCATGTCCTGGTGTAACTTAAAAAAAAAAAGTGTTTGTGAAAGGCAAATATCCGTAGCCAAATAAAAGATTTAATGACTCTATTTTTATATTCAAGCTAAAATCCCTGGTAAAAGCGACGGTTGTGTCAAACATAGCTTGTCGTATGAATACATGAAATAAAATCTAGGGAATTCTCGAACTTTCATATAAGGTTCTTCCAATGGTTCCCCGCCTATATACAATCTAGGGTTGAGGGAATCCCCGCCTCTGCTAGAGTAAGATTATCCTTAGGTTTATTATTATTATTATTATTATTATTATTAATTTTATTATCATATTGTTGTGCATCGCATCTTACCACCCGTCCGGGATGTATTCAAATATTTAAATTAATAGGACAGGAATTTATAGAAAATGAACTTACATTTGCGTGAAGGAATGATGGGAAACCATTAATGAAATGCATCTTAGTTATCGCTACTACCGGTGCGACTGAAATGTTCAGTTTTTAGTCAACTTTCGACAGTGGTGAACTTTAATACAAAACTATAACATTCTCAGGCATTTAGGAAAAACACACGGTTGAGTATCGAACTCTTAACTCCCCTTACTGACAATCCAGTGAATACGCGACCAACTCCTTGCCCCACAAGTTCACTGGTACGGATAGCTCTATAGATGTCCGTTTGGGTTATACGCTTAAGTAATATTTACGCTAATGGGTTAGGAATTGGGAAGGTTGAATATAGAGGAAGTGAACCCGCATTTGCGTGGAGGGAGAGTGGAAAAATATTTAGGAAAAACCACTCCCAGTTCACCCAACCGAGATTTGAACCTTGATCTCCCCGTCCTCGGCAGTCGAGCTCAACACGACTAGCGCGTTAGCCAACTACGCCACCGAGGCGGGTGGATTGCATCAGATATATTTTCAAAATCCGAGGGCAAAATATGAAGCACCTCAGCTCGTATAAGTTTTCACGAGTTTCAGATTGAATATTAATATGAATGAAATACCATTATAGAGTTAAAAGAAGTCAGCATTAATTGCTTTACTTCCCCCATTTATTACACACGTTTAAGTATTCAAAATAATTAATTGAATATTGCATTTATTTGTCAATTTTTACGCAATTAATTGAAGGTTTATTGAAATAGTATTTATTTTAATTAATAAAACTCCTCAAGTACTTCTAACATTCCAAGTATGATATCTTTGCATCATTTGATTTTTCTAAAAATTGTTGCATTAAATGCCAAAATTTTACACTTTGAGTAAACACTGTGCTTAAAAATATACAATAAATTTAATTTATATTTAATACACTGATCGAAGTTTGGTTTAGGTAGACCTACTTATATATATATATAATTAATTAATTTTGTGCTATACACCCTTAACGTACATTTGACGCTACTAAATCATTAATTTAATTATCCTGCTTATTTTCATAAAAAGTTTTTAATTAAAATCGTGAGTTATTGATTTCAAAGTAATCTCTCTTCTTTCCTTTTTTTTCCCCCCTCTCGCTCTCTCTTTCCCACTCCTTTTTCAGACAGGGGGGGGAAAAAAATATCTCCCTCGTTACTTTCCGCCCTGTTTTCATTTCGCTGCCTAAGGGCTTTTGTTGGCGAGGAAAATGATGACATCAAACCCAGGGGTGGCCAATGCTTAACATACCCCTGATCTCACCATCTAAAATCATGCCCGTCGATAAGGGTATTCTCGGGTGTCCGGTGTCGTGGTGCACGGGTGTTTTAGAATAACGGTGTTTCCCTTATATCTACTGGTGTCTGAGTCTTTACGATCCTGTCGGCCGTTAAACTTAATAAACATCATAGGTATTCTCGGGTGTCCGGTGTCGTGGTGCCCGGGTGTTTTAGAATAACGGTGTTTCCCTTATATCAACTGGTGTCTGAGTCTTTACGATCCCGTCGGCCGTTAAACTTAATAAACATCATAGAAACTCCTCTCTCAAATGGGCTCGTGTGACCTGCGCATTATTTATACCCGATAACGTCGGGTTAGAGACGCAACTGTCATAGTTAATCGAGTACTTTAATTATTCAATGTCCTGTTAACTTTAATTAATTGGTTATTGCTCTCGGGTTTCACGGTAAATTAATTGGTTTGTTAAGCTCATTAGTCAGTTTAGGGGATTCATCATTTTGTAACGACGTTCATAAGGCACGAGTTAAGCGATGCTTTTTGCTATTAAAACCTTCACAAAGACAGGAGAGCATAATGTTAACGAAACCTGTGTCCGTATTGTGGATAACCCGCAGCATACCGTCACTGACCCCAAGCTCGTAGATTGAATTAAAATGGCTGGGACCATAATCCACTATTCCCGTGGCTAAGTGGTATGGGGAACCGTTAGTTGAATCTTGGATGGTGTGTAAAAATAATGTGATAACTGTGGATGTGGTCCCAAATATTACAAATATAGATTTGTTGGTTGATTGGTTTCAATGTTCGTGTTTTATTTTCTTGTTTGTACAATTTTTACACAATGGTTGTTTAAAACACAACTTTATCAATAAGTTTGGGAGAAAAAGAATAGTTCTAGTAAATTAACCCGGGTGAAACTCGACTCGTCCACTGTTATTGTTCTGCCGAAGAAAATAAACACATCAACTGGTCCACCCTCCTACACATCAACTCGTCCACCCAAACTTGGACTGTTCCGTGCAAAAGTGTACTAAGTACATACTGGATACCGTAAACCCCCTTCTCCCCACATCCCACTTATACTTCACCTTTGGGAGACTATTAAATATTACATTCAGTCATTTCACATGCATTGTATTAAGATCAAGTGGTAAAATTTCACAGCACTGGTATCACAGCTGATCGTTAAAAATGTATGTGTTTGTAAGTTAAATAGTGGGGGGTAGAGGGGTAGATTCTTACATCCTACTTTGGTCACAAAATCCACGGCTGTGATGTCTCCTCACAATATGTTCTGATAAGCATGTTGAATATATTCGATCACCTCTGTGTTCTTCCTGTTTGGACGCTCGCCTTCAGGAACGGATGTATTATGTACCTTAAGCCTTGTCTGAACCTGGATTTCCTTTAGAACCTTTACAAATTTCCATATTTTTGGGTGAGAAGTGTAGAACTAGGCGTTGTAGTGCCAGTGGAATGCCTCTGGTCCACTGGTCGTCTTTGGTGTGTCTGAAAGTGGTGCGGCCCACATGGATGGAGGGTACAGGGCGTTGTCGACCACGTAGTCGGAAAAATGGAAAACGTTGTCTATTAAACTGACGAACACATCGCCAACTTTTGTGGCCCCCCCAAAAAAAGCTTCAAGCCACCTACCAGTTTTCAAATTGGATTTATATTCCGGCAAGAGCGCGCTAGAGGTCTGTATTTTTCGGAACCAACATTGTCCTAAGTGAAACTTACATCCATATATGAAGCACTCAGGGAAAACTTTTTATATAGCTGAAAGTGTTTCATGTTTGAAGTCCAATCGGATTGCTATCCAACTAAAAAAAAAGTCGGCGAGCCAAGAGCAAGCAGCCCATGAAAGACCAAACTTGCACATATAGGTCCTTACTTTTACCAGTTAGAAAAAATAAACCAGAAGACAGTAGAGTTCTAAAATGTAACCGTGCATTGTATACAGCTGGTAAAAGTGTTTTGGGGCGTCCCATCAGAGAACAACATCAATGAAGTTTCACACAGCGTAGTCATATTGTCATCAGTAATAAATAATACAATGTCATCGTTCACAAAACAAAACCTTTCACGATGAAGTGAAAGAATATCATATTGTTCACTCACCATCAACTCGAGGGCCTGCTTTTTTGATAAAGGAATTATGGGTAAAAGAGATTTCCGTTGCCTGTATAATGCTTGACGCAGATTCTTGACGTCTTTTAGCTTAACGTTTTCACTTCCGCATATCAGCCTTAGAATAATTTTGTTTGGGCGAATGATGATATTGTCAGCGACTTTAGCTTGTATCAATGACCGAATCTGTAACAGTGAAAAAACGTGATGTCGACAATTCTAGCCCTGAAAAAAATTGAAAGAAAATTTATAAGCTTAATTACTAATTTATTAATATGATTTGTTGTTTTTTTCAATGTCCCTCAAAACGCAATGAAATGATGAGAGCTTGATCACTAGTTTTAAAAGGCGAGGTTGACAAACAGAGAAAAAATTAAGTTAAAAAAAAAGTAAAAAAAGGAGATGTTCCATGTGTTACAATAATTATCTGAATATTTGGTTACTTCGTCTTTCTCAATATCTTCGTTAGTCATCAGATCGTGGTTATGTGCATTAGCAGCGCCTACAAACAACCGTAAGTTATTAGTTCGCCGATGAAGTGACATTGCACTTCCTATTCACACAAAGCCACCAAACCCCTGACTTCGTGTCCTTTCTTATATTTCATATACATGAAACGCTCCACTACAATTGCCGTTCCCCTTTGCTGCGTAACCTTGCGTATCAGAGGCATATTAAACAACGACTGTGTTAACAGTTTAGTTAGCAGCGTAAGAAAAACATTCCTCAAATAGTATAGCAAGCATCATTATAGCGCAATGTTTTTAAGACGAGGGTGACCTGGTGGTCTAAGGGTAAGGTGTCGGACTTCTGTGCTGGGGGTCCGGGGTTCAATAATCGGTCACGGCACAGATTTATTTGATTGCCAAACCCTTCCTTCATCTCTGACAAGACGTGTATTAATCACAACTTGTGAATGTGTGGAATGCCAGGCCTCCACCGTGGTTCGGATTCCACGTTAAACTGTAGGTCCTCCATTTCATCTCACAATCACCCTACCATTACACATTAGCGTAAGTGGGTATAACCCAAACGGGCAGTAAGATGCGGTGCTGATAATAATAATAATAATAATAATAATAATAATAATTTTAAGAGAGAGATAGAGCGGCCTCTACGCATTGGTTAAACGCCGCCTGTCAGAGCCTCCACTACTATCTCTAGTGATGACCACTACTCCAAACACTGCATTCACAGTCTACCTGTCAGCGAGTGACATTAACAGAAAAACACTCTATATCCACTTTCAAGTAGGTTAGTTAGAGTCGTAATTACTTAGTACGCTTTTGCACTGAACAATCAAAGTTTGGGTGGACGAGTTGATGTGTTGGAGGGGAAGACCGATTGATGTGTTTACTTTCTTCGGCAGAACAATAACAGTGGACGAGTTGATTTACAGTCATTAACCCACAATAGTTTGAGAAGATGATGAAAAAACACACCGATGAATCACATGTGTGAATCTTCCGTTACAATGAACCCACCCGCCTCGGTGGCGTAGTTGGCTAACGCGCTAATCGTGTTGAGCTAGACCACTAAGGACGGGGAGATCGAGGTTCGAATCTCGGTCGGGTGAACTGGGGGTGGTTTTTCCTAAATGGTTTTCCACAGAACGGGTAGTAAGACGTGGTGCTAAATATTATTATTATTATTATTATTATTATTATTATTATTATTATTATTATTATTACAATGGACCCAACCGAGATTCAATTCAGTGTATTGCGACCCTGACGCCTTATACCAGTGCTTCCCAAGTTTTGGTAATGAAGGACCATCAAATGGAAGTTAGGTGCAGTGGGGAGTGGCTTGAGGTGCAGGGGAAGGGAAATTTTGAAAATAATACAAGGAAAACATCGTTTTTAAGCAATTTTAATTTTGGCATTATTATTTATATACATATATAATTAGCACCGCATCTTAATACCCATTCAGGCTGTACACAAATGTACTAATTAAGATAATGTAATGTTGAGTTTAGAGGAGATGTACCCTAATTTGCATGGAGAGAGAATGTAAAACAATTTTTGAAAAACCTCCCTCAGTACACCCGACTGGGATTCGAACCTCGATCTTCCCATCATCGGCAGTCTAGTCTATTGCGAGACTATCACCTTGGACTGCACGGCCACCTAGGCGGATCTTATGTCTACTGAGAAAATAAATGCATTACAATATGTATACCTATAATTATATACAATCTTACATTTCAAATTTGTGGTTTATGTGTGGTCAACATTCTTTAATTTAGTTTTACTTTGATATTTCATGGAGATCCCACGAAACACTTGCTAGGCTCAGCCACCCGCCTTATTGATGAATACTGTCTTATAGCAAGTGAACAGAGGTTCGGATCCTTGGTTGTTTGTTAACGATATTCTGATACAGGTGTGTGTTTAAAATGTTCCCGATAAATTCTCAAAATAGGAGTAAAGTGTCCATATTCTACTACAAGAAGAATCATTATTTCCCACAGATATATTTCAATTGTATTCTGGCCACACATCTCCAGAGTTATCTAAGAAATAAATATTAAATTACCAACACTCTCAATACACAAGTTTAAACAAATCATTAGCATGTTTGAGGTTTTATTAAATTACACAAAATCAATCCATTTTGACAAAGTTTTACAAATAAGAATTTATTCCAACTTTAGGAATAGATAAAAAGTGTGACAATGCTTATTATGATTAATATCTATATAATAATAATTAATATTTATCTTATGATTAATATTTTTAAATTAACTTTCAAACTTTACATCATTCAGTTTGTATTGTAGCGAACAGTTTTTGGTATTCAGCTTGTACTGACATTTTTCTTCTGTAATTGTGTTAGTAAAAATTCTTCCTTTTACCCACATTTTATGGTTAACTATTGAACTTCATTAACAACAATTTGTGATCAGTTTTATAATCTTTACTATGAAATCTAAATTTGTATTCTTGAGCTCAATGAAAGCCTACAATACAAGGCTCTGCTTACCTCCACTATTTTCACGTGGCCTCCAAAATAGGGCCTTTGAAAACACATCCCCGTCCCCCCCTCTTTATACGCTAGCTCCGCTACCGACAGCCCATAAAGGGGTAAATTTACACCTCTCCTCTGACGTCATTTCCTGTCAACATCTCAAAGAGGGCTTTTGATCAGTCACGTAGAAAGCATTTATCATCCCCCCTCACCCTTCTCCTACACACACACACTACAAATGAATGTGAGTGGTAAGGGGTAGTCATTTTCAACCCTTATATCGTGATATATCAATGCCCATTACTTTTACAACTCCCTCACCCCTCTGCCCCTCCTCTTCCATTCATTCAAAGACTTTTATTGCAGACTTCTTCATAGTAAGGTTATCAACTTCTCCTTCAGACGACGTCCTTCTTTCCTTGACTGGAGTTTTACGACGTCCCAGACCGGTGCCCTCTCTATTACAGAGACGGCCGTATCTGCAACTTTTTTATGACCTATTATTTAACGTGAAGCATTAAAGTATATTTCCCCAAAGTTCAAAAATAAAGTATAAATCTTATTTATAGTCACTTAAAAGGTTTTTATGTGATTCTATGATCACCGTATTCACGTTTAATTAAAGCTAGTAAAAAAACTATTCATCATTAATTAACTCTATCTTGTAGCCGGACATAAGGTATTTCTAACAGACAGCTAGGAGTAAGGGTGGACTGTTTATGATGGGGAAATATTGTACGTCTGACTCCAGTAAACATTTGACGTATTTTTCTTTGGATTTTAGGTTAAGAACGTAATTTAATAAAATAAAATCCTCACTAGTTTGAGTGATCAAAGTTTTTATTGGGAAACCGTTCGTAAATCCCACATCAATGAGTCAAAGTGTATTAGGAACAGACGTCTTGACTAGATGCTTTATTGAATCATATTTATATATTCATGAAATATTTGTTTAAGATCCATATAATGTTTTTACCGGTGCTAAACTTTATATATTGGTTGAATCCTAAAGGTGAGGACGTTTCTAATAGGTCCAATAATCCTCAATGATTAAAAACTTGAACATATTAATCCAATATATTACATATATTGACACCGCCTACACAAAACTATTAGCTCCTTAGTGTTAGGAGGTGTGAAAACTAGTTTAGTATTTATTGCGTATTAATTAAAATTGTGATCGATACAATAAATGTGGCAGTGCTGTTGTAGATTTTATTATATATATATTTTAAACTATTTAAAAAATATAATTTAAATAACTTAGTATGAAGAGTAAAACACCATAATTTATCACATTCTTAACTATATATTGTACATTTTTTGTGTGCACTGCATCTTACTACCCATTCATATATTTATACTAATGCAATAGGAATAAGGAAGGTAGTGTTTAAAAAAAGTACCATAATTTTCGTAGAGGAAGAGTGGAAAATCATTTATGAAATTACATTCTCAATATACCCAAACGGAACTTGAACCCCGACCTCCTTATTACCATTAACTAGATGATATTTATTAATTTATAATATAAACCGGTAATCAGCGTGGATAAAAGTATTTATAAATTTATTATAAGTGTGGTTTAGTTTGTTAATAGCCCTACTGGCGTTAATTGCTTCAAAACTAATAACAAAATATAAAACATAAACACAGAGAAAGGAAGCGTATTATAAATTACAAATTTATAAGACCCATAAGGTTTAAGATATTTGTTTGGTAGAGCTATAAAAAGTATATTATCACATATAAAAACTAATAACAAAATATAAAACATGAAGACAGAGAAAGGAAGCGTATTATAAATTACAAATTTATAAGACCCATAAGGTTTAAGATGTTTGTTTGGTAGAGCTATAAAAAGTATATTATCACATATTTTGAAATATTAATATAAAACTGCATTCTCATAATAAGTGAAGAGATTTATTCAAGGAGAGTAAAAAAAATAAGCTTGGTTGATTTTACCGGTCCAAAGTCAGGACATAAAGCTTTCGCCCCTACTAGCTGTGGGGTATGTTGTACCGCCATCAGTAATGTTTGAAAGGTAGTATGCTGTAATATCTCACGGCGCTAGAATCAATTTGGACAGTAACAAAACTTAAGTGAACTATTTGTTGGTTTTATAGCTTTTTTTTAAACAATGCTCATTTATTTGGTAACCAGGTAACTATAAATTTAATTATATATTTTATTAATTTCAAAAGGTATATGTACATACATATAATTATTATACAAAGTCATACATATTTAATAACTTCATATATATATATTTAATAATACGCCATTATACTATGTTCGTAATATATTTTAAGGCTTTTATCATAACTAACCTACATCGGTGGGCATGATGACTACATGTCAGGCTCGTCTAGCTTGGTTTCTTTTACGGGCGAACCTCATAAACCATTTTTAAGTATACCTACACCAGAGATTTAGTGTTTAAATAACGATTTTGTTCAAACACAAGAGCTACAAAATATGTACTATGTCTGGTTAATGAGTTTTAGAGAAAAAATTAATCTAAAGTGTACCACTGGTACCAAAGCATGCAGCTAAATTGTGAGGTTTTTTTTTTCAGTGTAAATTTATGTAAATAGTTTTCTTACCCCCAAGTTGCTACGAGAGTGGAACTCGTGTGAGGGGTAGGAAGGGGGGCCTGCCTACTTCCGGTGGGCACACCGTGTCGGTTGAGACTTCCAACTTTGGTTTGAGGCAACTTTACAAGGAAGGGCCGAGTGGTCCCTCACAGCTGCCCGGCAATTATAGCCTGGGACAAGAACCGTCTATGTCGGACACACACCTGGTCACGTGCGGGATATTCACGCAAAAAACTCTAGATAAAGATAACATCTCTTTACCCGACTCGGTGGTCGAACGGCTTAACACGTCACTCGCGGTAAACTGGACTGCTGAAGATGGAGAGGTCAGGGTTAGAATCCTGGTACGGTGTACTGAGGGTGGTTTTAACTAAATAATTTTACACTCTTCCTCCAAGAAATTACGGGTACACTTAGTATTTCTCATCCCCAAAACACTATTATGTGTACATCCCGAATGTGTAGTAAGACGCGTCTCTAAATAAACACTCTTTAATCCGTTTCGTGGGATTTTATAAACTAATGTATTTGAGTAATTGAGTGCACGTACAAAGGTGCTAACGCCTCGGTGGCGTAGTTGGCTAACGCGCTAGTCATGTTGAGTTCAACCGCCGAGGACGGGGAGATCGAGGTTCGAATCTCGGTCGAGTGAACTGGGGGTGGTTTTTCCTAAATGGTTTTCCACTCTCCCTCCACGCAAATGCGGGTTCACTTCCTTTAAATTCAACGCTCCCAATTCCTAATCCATTAGTGTAATTAGTACTTAAGCGTATAACCCGGACGGGTAGTAAGACGCGATGCTAAATATTAACTCAAATTTTGGATTTTTTTTATCTATGTTTTTAGTGACAATATATCTATGGGTGACTAAAAGGAACCAAGTCGCAATAACTGTGATAGTAACATTGGAGATTCTGTGATAGTAACATTGGAGATTCTGTGATAGTAACATTGGAGATTCTGTGATAGTAACATTGGAGATTCTGTGATAGTAACATTGGAGATTCTGTGATAGTAACATTGGAGATTCTGTGATAGTAACATTGGAGATTCTGTGATAGTAACATTGGAGATTCTGTGATAGTAACATTGGAGATTCTGTGATAGTAACATTGGAGATTCTGTGATAGTAACATTGGAGATTCTGTGATAGTAACATTGGAGATTCTGTGATAGTAACATTGGAGATTCTGTGATAGTAACATTGGAGATTCTGTGATAGTAACATTGGAGATTCTGTGATAGTAACATTGGAGATTCTGTGATAGTAACATTGGAGATTCTGTGATAGTAACATTGGAGATTCTGTGATAGTAACATTGGAGATTCTGTGATAGTAACATTGGAGATTCTGTGATAGTAACATTGGAGATTCTGTGATAGTAACATTGGAGATTCTGTGATAGTAACATTGGAGATTCTGTGATAGTAACATTGGAGATTCTGTGATAGTAACATTGGAGATTCTGTGATAGTAACATTGGAGATTCTGTGATAGTAACATTGGAGATTCTGTGATAGTAACATTGGAGATTCTGTNCACACGAAGGGACGCGCTTCAGATCCGAGGAGTGCCTCTTTGTAGAGTCGTCCTCTTTGGCGCCACCAGTCGAACCTCCGCGCTAGGACGTTGGCACGGAAGTAGATTCAGGGGTAATGTGACACTAGAATCAGTCCAGCGTTTATTGACTCTTTCCTGACACTGAATACATCTACAGTCTAATTTTCATAGGAAGGGCCTTTAAGAAAAACAAACATATTTTATTGCTTTGAAAAACCAAACATATTTTATTATTATTATTATTATTATTATTATTATTATTATTATTATTATTATTATTTAATAGGTATTGCTAATATCTATCAACAGTAACAGCTGCAGATAACATAACTACTTGAAGTATGAATATGTGAAATAATATCTAGTAGTAATAATAATAATAACTTAGCACCGCAACTTACTACCCGTTCGGTTTATACGCTTAATTACTAATTACACTAATGGGCTAGGAGTTGGGAAGGCTGAATATAGAGGAAGTGATCTCGCATTGGCGTGGAGGTAGAGTGGAAAACCATTTATGAAAAACCACCCTCCAGTTCACCCGGGCGAGATTAGAACCTTGATCTCCCCGTCCTCAGCAGTCTAGCTCAACGTGAAACATAGGTGGGTAATATCTAGTAGCTTTTCTCGCTGTCAGATAAGGTTCTTGATATGAAAACTGGTCTATACTTTCATATATTCAAATAAGCCAAAGGTTTGCTACGCGGTTTACACATTAGTTGGATGGTGTCAAGTTTAACAACTCACAGAAGAAGGTTCCTTATCTTTATTTTCCAGGCTCGTCACAGGTAAAACAAGTTTAGCGCCAGCGTACTCCACTGGCGCGGCTGACTCTTATCCCGAGACAGGAATAGAAATATTTTGTTCGAGTCACAGATGGATGCAATAGAGATGAGTTGAGTTCAACTAAAGTTGTCTTCCCAACCTCTTCCCAAGTAAATGCTGGTGTATTTCGTTTCAATTATTCTTCTCTTTACTTTCTAACTTTGTTGGCTGATTCTTTGGTTTAACGTGTAAATTAGAAAAATTACAGTGAGCGAAACGATTTCAAGATATTAACTATTGGAACTACTTCAATACATTAGCTATTGGAACTGGTTTAATACATTGACAATAGGAACTATTTCAAGACATTGACTATTGTAACTGTTTCAAGATATTAACTGTTGGAGCTATTTCAATAAATTGACTATTGGAATTATTTCAAGAGAGAAGCTATTTTAACTATTTTGAAGGAAAAACTATTGGAGCTATTCCAAGAGAGAAATTATTGGAGCTATTCCAAGAGAGAAACTATTGGAGCTATTCCAAGAGAGAAATTATTGGAGCTATTCCAAGAGAGAAATTATTGGAGCTATTCCAAGAGAGAAATTATTGGAGCTATTCCAAGAGAGAAACTATTTGAACTATTTCAAAATAGGAACTAGTTGCATTGTTTCGAGATAGTAACTAGTGGAATCATAAAAATATTTAGTGTTTCCTCCTTCTTTGCTATGAATAGTAGTTTCGATATCCACCGCAATAGCCTATAGCAGCACTGTTCTATAGAAAGTTTTGTATAAAACAGATTATATTATTCCTTATGAAATGTACCTTATATTTGTGTTATTATGTCGGCAAATGATTGCATTGATTCTTAGTTTTGTGTGGTCTTAACTTTTCTTTCAAATTAAATTTAAATATAAATATTAATTGAATTGATTCTCCACCATCAGGAGTTGATTAAACCATTTTAAGTTTTAAGTATAAATGTTAATCGCATTGGCTATCCACCACTAAGAGTTGATTAAACCGTTTGAGTTGCATTAAATAGAGCTATCGTAATTGTATTAAATGTATATATGGAAACACTTTGATTGATTAAATCATTATAAGGAGTAAAATTTGTAACCAAACAATGTAACAACCTCTTTGACATATTATATAATGTATAGAACACTCGCATACAAAATATATGTTTTAATTTATCACTAATTATAACAAAACCATTATAAAATATTTTGATAAAACCTCAATTAGATAAATTGCATCAAACCTCTTTCAGAAAAAGATATTTTAACTAAGCTCCACGTAGAATATTATCGTGACGTACAAAACAAGCAATTTGATGGAAATGACTGAATATTTCCCCAATGTTCCTTGGAGCGTTATATACTATTAAGTTACGTCTTGTTTAACCTGTCGAGTTTCCGAAGTCCACAGTAGCTGTGAAATATTTTCCGGAGAGGATTCTAGTCCAAGTTCTTTCACACAATTTTGGAATTCCATTTCATGAAAGTTACAATCCTTGAGTTTGAATTTATTTGTATTCGTACCGGATAGTCCTGTTGGCGCTGTGCCCTTAATTCAACTGTAAAACTTTCACTAGAAACAATTCAAAATCCCTCTAGTGTTCACACTGTGTTAATAACAATGAAGATTTTAGAGTTAGCCTATTTGCATATTTATATTTGAAAGTGTTATTTAAAAAAAATACTGACCAATATCTTAGGTTAGGTTGAACAATATTTAGGTCTCATTTCTATTTCAAAATTACCCAAATAAGTGGTCCTGACTACCCTTATTAATTTAAACCTCTCGGTGCTATGTTTCCAGAAATATATTTTAAAATGCAGGTGTACCTTTTAAAAAAATATGTAATAAATCATATTCTAATATAATAGTATCACATATAATTTTAATGGGTGTAGCACGAAGCTTTGTTTTAATCTATGGCTACCAAACATTAATATTCAAATTTCTTAAAAATTATAAATGTCCTTATCTTAGTTATCAGGTCCCCTCTAAACAAATGAACCATATACTCGTATATTATATCTATATATACCTACTAAAAAGGTTTTATGTGCAGACCAGGTCTAGTCTGAATTTGATAAAATTATACATTTTAAAGAGTTTCAGGGGTTTGAAAAAATGATTTGCTAGCTGGTGCAAACATATTGACCAATCCATTATCAGATTGTTATAAAGGAGGCTATAAATGGAAAGACAAAATGGCTAAACTGATGAATGGCTTTACTGAAGGACTAAGTAGATGGAGGGACATGAAGACCGATGAATAGGATTAAAGAAATAACCTATAGATGACAGACATGTTTGTAAAACACACATAAGGAATTACATGGAGGCAGCAGTTAGACTTAGAGGACCAAGGTAATTGAGAATTAGGATGCAAATACCGTCAACGAATGAATGGGAGATTAAAGTATTTTGTTTAGAACAGAGAGAGAGAGAGAGTTGGAGTAGGCGGGGAGTGGGGGATTGAAAGAGAGATATAGAGAGGCGAATCTGCAGGTCTATCAGGCATCTCACTCGTTGCGGTAAACCAGAGTAGAAGCTTGCTCGCTCTGCACAGAAGGATCGGAGTAAAGCTGGCCATTAACTGGGGTTTACACTTGTTAGCCCTTACTCTGACCGTTGTCAAGCGTAGATATTAACCTTCCCCTTTCACCCAGTGACCTACCCTTAGCTCGTGGGGGCTTCATAACTACCCCCTCTTGGCTTACCATATCTGCTTTGAACTTCTTGACACTTATCCTCCACTTGTCAACACACAGTACCTTCTCATATTTTCCGTTCCATGTGGCAGTGTTTCCTTTTGAAACAGAGCTTTTATTTCTGCACATATCAAGTTCCAGTTTTATTGGTCTACCTTAATGCTCTAATTATTTTTTAACGTATCCAAGCTACTAATTTTCTCAATAGTTTTAATAGTTTGGTATATCTCAATTTGTATTAAAAAATTTTCTATAATATAATATTTTGGTTTCTGCATCTTTTTTAATTTGCCTTTTTATTCCCTTTAACCTAGGTTCGAGCCAGGATCTCTAAGAGGTGGTAGGTAGTTCATTGTAGCACATCAGAATTTCTGGCCAGATCCCACACATTTAGGCCTTCAACTTGTATGGCTATCTTATTTATGAAATTTAACATATATGATGATATTAATAAATTGAAAAATTATACCTGGACATGGGAATCAAACCTGGGACCTTTGGATTAGCGCACCAATGCTCTAACCACTGCGCTACCCAGGGATATTCCCTTGCTCAAGGTAATTTTTCACTCATGTTCTACCATTGAGCTATCCAGGGTTCTTTCCTTGCTCAGGGTAATTTTTCACTCATGCTCTACCATTGAGTTATCCAGGGATCTTCCCTTGCTCAGGGTAATTTTCACTCATGCTCTACCACTGAGCTATCCAGGGTTCTTTCCTTGATCAGGGTAATTTTTCACTCATGCTCTACCATTGAGTTATCCAGGGATCTTCCCTTGCTCATGGTAATTTTTCACTCATGCTCTACCACTGAGCTATCCAGGGATCTTCCCTTGCTCAGGGTAATTTTTCACTCATGCTCTACCATTGAGTTATCCAGGGATCTTCCCTTGCTCAGGGTAATTTTCACTCATGCTCTACCACTGAGCTATCCAGGGTTCTTTCCTTGATCAGGGTAATTTTTCACTCATGCTCTACCATTGAGTTATCCAGGGATCTTCCCTTGCTCAGGGTAATTTTCACTCATGCTCTACCACTGAGCTATCCAGGGTTCTTTCCTTGATCGTGGTAATTTTTCACTCATGCTCTACCATTGAGTTATCCAGGGATCTTCCCTTGCTCAGGGTAATTTTTACTCATGCTCTACCACTGAGTTATCCAGGGATCTTCCCTTGCTCATGGTAATTTTTACTCATGCTCTACCATTGAGCTATCCAGGGATCTTCCCTTGCTCAGGGTAATTTTTCACTCATGCTCTACCACTGAGCTATCCAGGGTTCTTTCCTTGCTCAGGGTAATTTTTCACTTATATTTTAAGAAAAAAATCTGCGATAGCTCAGAGTATAACATTGGTACTCTAAGCCAAAGGTTCCGGGTTCGATTCCCGTGTCCAAGTGTCATTATTAAATTTATTAAGTTATAAATGTTAGGGATATTTAACTCAGGTATGTTAACTTCCACAAAGAAGATCCTTACAATAATTCTGGTGATATTCATGAACACTCTGTATACAAGCATGTGTGCCCTATCACAGCCAGTATTACTCCTTTGCGTACAACTATATTTAACTAGTCCCTACTAATTGTTCGATTCCTCTTTCTCCTCATTCTTCACCCTAACTATCCTCTGTCGTGTCTTTTTTGTCTTCTTTTACCCCCTTTCTCACCTGTTATCTCTGAATTGACTTCCTTTATCTCTCTATCGACTTCATAACTTTGATGTCTTACTCGCTTCTAAGCCTTCTTTGTCTCTCTGTGTCATCTTCTGTCTATCCCCCCTTCTGTCTCTCATCTTGTTCATCCTCTATCTCTCTCAGACATTTTGTTTTCCCTCGGCCCGAAAGTGTGTTTTAACAGTCTGCCGCCAGGAGCGTGGCGCTCTCACAATTTCCACTGGGAGGATCGTAGTGTCTTGAGTCCTGTTTAAACTCCACTAGGTACCTCGAGTAATTGCACTGATCCATTGTGTAGGTATGACGTCATCTACTCACATACTGATACTCTTAAAGGAAATATATAGTTTGAAATAATAAATATTTGCATTGTAAAAATAATAATACATTTTCTTTGTTGGCTACACGTGTGTAACCATTGCTGCCAACATGTAGATACTTGACATGAGTCTGAGGTCAGTTGACCCAAATGTACAATGGTTATGCACACCAATCATTTGTTGCAAAAACAACGTATAACGTATCTTCATTAGTATTTAATTAGTAGGTCAATTCGCTTGTTTATTAACGCCTATATTAGTAGAGTAAGGAAATTGAAGGTTATTTAGTGTAAGTTCACCCATGAGAGAACTAAGCAAGGGTGTAAAAAAAATAACAGTGATAAATCACATGTGTAAAAACACCCTCATGGCGTTTAAGCGGAATTCAAGCCCTGGTCTTTCAATTAATGACAATTGGGTGCAATTCACTCGCTAACTCCTTATACTGCTGTTATAAATGTTGAGTAAGATATTTGTTTTAAAGGATATTTTAAATAAAGTGTTCGAGTAATGTTTGTATGTTGAGGTTAACCTGTAGTCGCAACACAACAACCTAGACCAGGATACATAGTAAATGTACAGTGATGAGTTCTCACTAAAGCCTTTTAGGTAGTGACAGGGGTGTAATTAATGTCCCCTGTGTTTTAACTAGTTTAACACCCAGTCAATGCCTATTTTACTTTATTTCCTTATTTGAATAAAATGATGAAATTTTCTGCCTCGAGATTATGATGTAGCTTGATCGAACTAAAATAAAGGGCGATATAAATCTGTCTGTCCCAATCTATGTCCGTCTGTCAACATGTATGTATGTGTGTGTGTATGTGTGTATGTGTGTATGTGTGTATGTGTGTATGTGTGTATGTGTGTATGTGTAAGTGTGTAAGTGTGTAAGTGTGTAAGTGTGTAAGTGTGTAAGTGTGTAAGTGTGTAAGCGTGTAAGCGTGTAAGCGTGTAAGCGTGTA